>JAOVVI020012818.1:0-12086 GCA_028571085.2 Nepenthes alata | reverse complement strand
AATTTTACTATTAAAATTATAAAAACTTCTAATAATTACAAAACTACAACATAATCTCCCATTATTGCCCTCCTCCTCCATCCCGTCTCTATCTGTTGTGTCAGCGTGGATCACATTGTGACCACTTGATCAATTGACTCTATTTTTTAAAAAAGTTAATAAATAATAATTTGTATATTAATATCATATTATTATTTTTATTAGCATCATTGAATTAATTTATTAATTATAATAATTCACTTATCTCTCACAAATTAATTTGTCAAGTTTTACCTCTTTTGCAACAAAAAAGAATCATGTAGTGATTTTAAATTTACTCTATTAAAAATGATAAATTCTTTATAATAATTCTTATAAGTTATTTTATATACTAAAAAATATAACAAAAAATCATGAATTAGCTAAGGTAAATTATTCACTGTTGTGTTTTATTGTTAAAGAATTATCTAATAAAAATATTTGCTGCTTTTTTTAATATTCAATGTATATATATAAAAAAACAATTATACATTTTATTGTTTGCACAAAATGAGTTAGTTCTCATTTTAGAGAAAAAAACATGAAATAAAATAATAAAAGAAATTTAAAATTATTTGTATTTAAAAAAAATTAGATTAAATGGAATAAAATTATAAAAATAAATTTATATCAAAATATTTATATTATCAGGAATAAAAAAAAATAAACGTATATATATTTTTTTATTTTTATTAACTTTAACATTGTCACATTAAATTATTCATTCAATAATTTAATGTCATAACTACGATTCTCGTGAGTCGTGAGGCTTCATGGCTACGGCTGATCCAAGTGGCAAATCTACTGTAACATCACATTTATTAGCTTCTTCTACTTGAAGTGGCGTGGCGTGGCTGGCTTTAGGATAAGGTGGGGGGCTACGTCTATTGGAAGACAAATGTAGCTCTTATATATATTTTCATCTATTTATTTAAAAATATTAAATGTCCACAATTTAATTATTTTTTAAAATTAAAATTTAATCACTTTAGCATAATCAAATTATATTTATTAAATTAAATTATACGGCCAAAATTTAAATTTTTACTTGATGGATCTCTAAGTGAATGAAATTATTTATACATTGAATTATACCCTTATTTATATTAAGATTACTATTTTTTTTTTATCCGAAGAGAATAAAAAATAAAATAAAATAATATCTACTTTTAATAATTTTAATATAATTAAATATATAAATATTTTTTTAACCAGAAAAATCTTCAATGTTGGACTTCCTTTTCACTCGTACTTTCTCTCAAATTGATATCAACTACTTATATGCTCAAAATTTCTAAATTCCGTATGAGATGTGCAGAAAATTGAACTAGTTTTCAATTTAGTTGAATAAAAAAAAAATTAAAGAATAAGTTTAAACAAAAAATAAAAAATTGAATAAAATATATGAATTCAAAAGCATTGGAGAATAATTCAATCCCCATTCCTGGCTATGGGCCCTCCTCGTTATAAATGAACATTTTAAAAACCACCCTAAAGGGTCAATATTCTTTTCACACACAAAAATCCACAAACTAGGCTTAAATATAGGATCCAAACCTAATATTCTTTTTAACACGTAAAAGCAATGCTTATTTGGACCTTTCTTACCGCTTAACAATACCTTCTATTTTAAATATGTGTCAAACAATCAATTATACACCAATAATAATTAATATTATATTTTAAAACATTATAATTTTCCTAAATAATTTATATTCTAAATGTAACAAAGTATTCCCACAGTCTTAAATAACCGGCATCTACACTTAAATATTATATTAATTGGATCACAAGGTACTTTGGATAGAGTACTTGAAGTCATGGATATTGCAATGGTAAAAATAGCATCTTCATGTGATAATATACGTAACCTAGTGGCCCATTTGTCTTTAGACAATAAATATTGTCTAATCATGATCATTATTTTACCATAAGTTGTACCATAAGTAAATATATCAAAGATAATTCAACCATTTATTTGTATCATAAATTGTATCAAAAGTTACAATATCTTCAAACGTCCGATATTAATAATTATTTATATATCAATCTAACAAATATAAGTTAAAATATTGTTAAAATCCAGTTACATGTTGTTGGGGTAACAGGGGCGCTCGGAATGCTCATTAGTGCAACGATCGAGAGGACAAGGTACTCGGACGGACAGCCAACAAGAAAAAGTAGAAATTGAGAGAATACACAGGATTTAACGTGGAACCCATTCTGGAACCGAAAGAAAAAATCACGGGAGCAGAGGTAACAGCAAATCCACTATGTGAAAATAGGTTACAAGAACTTTCAAGAGGGAGTATCCGCTACACACCCAAAAAGTTAAAGAAAAAACTTTCCATAGCTTACCAAAAAAAATACTCCTTTTTCTCTCACTCTAGTTTTCTCTTTCTCCCTTCTCTCACATGTGGTGCATTCCTCTTTTTTTCTTTCACACAGCCCTTTTGCTTTTTATGTTTCTCACGCTCATATTTCTCTCATCACGCAGCAGCCTCCACTTTATAGGGCAATGAGATTCCACGTGACCTGACACCTGTCACCCACTACTTTGTCCACTAGCTCTGCAGACTGCCCACTAGCTCTGCAAACTGTCCACTAGCTCTGTAACTTGTCCACTAATTCTGTAAACTGTCAACTAGCTCTGCAGACTGCTCACTAGCACTGTAAACTGCCCACTAGCTCTGTAACTTGACCACTGTGGCAGGCCTACGTGAGTAAAAAGTTAACGCCTGGGCTCCAGCGTTCTCGTCCATGTCACCTCTCGGACATGATGCATTTGAAGTAGTCATCGTCCAATTCAGCCTCTCGGACAAGATGTCACTGATAGTCCTCGTCCAATTCAACATCTCGGACAAGATGTCACTGATAGTCCTCGTCCAATTCAGCATCTCGGACAAGATGTCACTGATAGTCATCGTCAAATTCTTCCAGCAACCCCGATGACGGACTTTCTCAGATTTTTTCAAATGTCCGCGTCCATTTGTCTCTACAAGTCCGCGGATACAAATATCACAAGAGAGTGACCCCAACACATGTTATAAGAATGACATATAAAAGCTCTCATACCGTGATATTTTAAGAATGTCCCAAATAACTACACAAAAAAATTAATTGTCATCTTGTACAATAATACAATCTCAAATTTAACCATTATTTTATTATGGTTAAAGTTAGTAAATATATCAAGATGAATCAACCATTTATTTGTGCCATAAGTTACATCAAAAGTGATAATATTTCCAAAGACTTGATAATTAATAGTTATCTCTATACCAGTCTAAAAAATATTAGTCAAAATATCGTTAGAATTCAATTATATATCATAAAAAATGATAAATTTTTAATTTTTTTTTTAAATTTTAAAAGAAGGTTAATATCATCTTAGGCATACCCTATTGCATCTGTTACTACCCTCCAGTATGAAAATGAGCTTTTTATAATAAGATGGTGTTACACTGCAGACATATATATTTTTTTGAAAATCTTAATAGGTTACTTATTTTAAAATGTTTAGGTTTATAGTTTTATTTTCCCACGGACTTGTTAATAACAATTTTTATTATTTCTCTAAGAAGAATAGATTATATCCTATCTATGCAGTCATATTGGCTTTTTCATCTACGTTGTACATCATATATGTGTCTTTTGTTAATTTAACATTTTTTTTAAAATAGTAAAAATTTTAATGTAGTCAATTTTAAATTTTCTCATACGACTTTTCTTTGTTAAATTTTTCTTTTTATATTATATCGATAACAACTACGCATTATCTATATTGTCAAATTAATCAAACACAGCAGGATCAAAATTAGGGTTAGAAATAGCACATACTGTTATTAGCAATTTTGATTTTATCAAACTTTTATTAAAGTACTAATTGTTCATGATAACTCTTATAAATTATTTAGCATATTGATCCTAATGGAAAGAAAATTTAAACTTCCTCTCGTCCAGCGTTATATATGTGTATCCCTGAGCTTTGAGTGCATTCAACTAACATTTTTGATATTATGATATTTTATTTATTTATTTAGGCTTGCTAATGTAGAAAATGATATTTAATTTACCAAAATAATTTTTAAAAAATATATTTATTTTTAAAATGTCAATTAATAAAGTTTGTAAAGTTATGTTTTGAGATAAAATCCAGATTGAAGGGGAAAAAGACAAATCAAATTTATTGGGTAACTATAAAAATTTCATAAAAGTTACATGGTAAATATTTTGTTATCTTATAAAATACTTAGTTTTTTAGGTTCTTAAAATATCACTATTGAACTTTCATTTGGCTCTTAAAAATATAAGCAAAAAATTTCAAATCAGATCTTAGATTATGTCTCTTTACCCTAAAATTACTCATTGTTAATTTTTGCCTTATTTTTTAATGGCTAGTCGATCTTAACAACAATTTGATTTCTTCTCAAAATAATTTTAAAATTCTTATCGTGTTCAATTATCTTATTTGATTTGATATAGATCAAATTTTTTATACACCCATTTCATGTAAAACCCATCACTGCTAAATAACTTCTTAAATTATTCAAGGAGTAAACAACATGATTTAGGTGACCAAAAAACACAGTCCACTTCATGCTCAAGCTCTATCTCATTAATTACTTTTATTTTTTAATGTTACAAATTCTGCATGGAAGTGTTCTATTCATTTAATTAAAAAAAGTTAACATTTGATTTTATATATTTTAAAGTGCACAGCCATAAGGGTCTATTTGAATTGTATGTTTGGAACTAGGTCTGAAAATACAAGTCCGATTTTATTATATTGAATTGAAATTAGATTCAAATTCTAAATTTTACTATTTAGAATAAAAAAAATATAGCACAAAAATAATATATAATCGATTTAAAGGGTGACCGAATCTTTTAAGTTTTAAATTTTTGTATAACATATTTTTATATAGATGTAACTTTTGTCATTTTTTAGTTCACAATATTATTTTTACACAAACCCTAAACTTATATAAAAAATTTTAAAATTTAAAACTTATCTAATTTATAGACAATTCTTTTATAATCATCTTTCTCGCAAATTGATTGACCATTCACTCTGTAACAGAGGTGATAAATATCCTTATTATGAATGACTTTTGAATTATTTATCATACCAAGAAGAGCCCCAAAAAAAAAAACACACTGACTGGCCCAGCTAAAGAAAAAAAAAAAAAAAATAGAGGTGGGCTCCTTTAATTTTTTTTTAAAAAATTATATATATATATATACATAAAAGTTATATAAGAGATTACCCCTATTTAAAATATTTAAATATTGAAGGGTACGATACTAATTAGAACGGTTATATTTATGTATTGAAGTAATGGATAATCAAACAATAATAATATATTTAAAAACTAAGCATTACAGATATAAAATATTAAGGTGAATGAACAAAATCATCCTAAATTGTGATATAACGAATGACAAAATTTATACATGTTTAGAAGTTGTATACATAAAAAATAAAATAAAAAAATTATTTAAAGTAATTTGGACACATTAAACATAAGCTAAAGAAAATACCGACAAAGATGTTAATAATTTAAATAAGTCAAGATGAAGACGGATGGGTAGAAGCTTCTGCCAAATCATCAACTCTATCCCATATGATGCGTAGTTGATCCCAAATAGTGGGATACATTAATGATACTTAATTTCAACTATTTTTTTTAAAATTATGTGTCTATTGTTTAATTATTTTTTAAAACTTAAAAAATTAAAGTTTATTTTTTTTAAAATAATTAAATTATATTTTATTAATTTAATTTAAACTTCTAAAATTTAGAAATTTAGAAATTCTACCTCTAACACAATATAATCCCCCGCCCACAAGACGCATTTTATAAACAAACCGGGTGGCGGCCGTCCACCCCCATCAGAAAAATAGATACATGACAGGCAAATATTGTTTCTCAATTGAAGGTTAATTAAGCATTTTTCGTAGTCGGAATTAATTGCAAAAATATATATATATATATATAATTTTTCAATTTTAAAGTAAATTAACTATTTTCGGTCGGCATTGAAGGTTACTAAAATAATATATATATATGTATGGTTGGAAAGCAATCACAAATGTTTACAATTGACGAAATTAATAAACAAATATTAACACTAAGATAATAATATCACTTCAAATTCGACTTAGAATTGAATACGTCTACTGAAATGTGGATTAGAAGCAGAAGATTCCATTTCAAGAGCGTTCACATTGACAAATAAAATAAAAGCGGGGGGGCCGGACCTTCCATTCAAATGGGGTAGACGTGGGACGACCGAGCAACCAACCAACCAACCAACCACCACCATGGACAACGCATGCCACACAAACAGCTCTCATTCTGAGGCTCAGAAGAGCAGGTGCGTAATTTTTCTGAACCTCCAGAAATCAATCATATAGAATCTGTTTCTTTTTTACAGATTAAATGGGAGCCAGACAAAATGGTGGTTCGGACGAGTCTGAATCAGAGGGCAGACATTAGATGTCTAATCCAGTTCCATTGCAGGAAGAGACTGAGACCCCACCAAGGCGAGTAGGATTTCACCAGTTGCCAACGACCCCAGAAGGAAGAAGAAGAAGACGAAGACGTTGAACGAGCAGAAGTAGCAGCAACAGGGAGAAACAGAGGAGTTTCGGAAGGCGAGAGATCAATCAGGTTTTGTCGCAGAAATGGGGCTTGCGGGTAAGATTGGAAACTACCAGCTGGGTCGGACGATCGGAGAAGGTACTTTTGCCAAGGTTAAGCTGGCGAAGAACGTCATCAATGGCCATAGTGTGGCGATCAAGATCATTGACAAGGTCATGGTCATGAAAAACAATCTTATCCATCAGGTAAATTACCTAGATACCCTTCACTTCCGAAGATGTTCTTCTAGCTGAGTCTGCTTTTCAAGAGACTGACTGACAATTTAAGACTTGATCGTTCTCCGTGTTTCAGGTACAGAGAGAAATCAGCACCATGAAACTCTTGAACCATCCAAACATCGTTCGTATTCATGAGGTATGTAATTGGCAGAAGGATCTACTTTCAATCATCAAGGCGTACAACTAACTATACATTTCTCACTTGGTTTTGCCCCTGCAATCACAGGTCCTTGCCTCGAAGACAAAAATATACATAGTTATGGAGTACGTATCAGGTGGGCAACTCTCAGACAAACTGGTAAGAACTAGTAATGCATTTTAAGTCCCGGAATATCAATATCAAACTTCATTGTCCTGACACCTATTTTCCTCGGCAGTCTTACGCCGACAAGCTAAGCGAGTCTGAAGCAAGAAACTACTTTCAGCAGTTAATAGATGCAGTAGAGTATTGCCATTGCAGAGGAGTATATCACAGAGATTTGAAGGTAATAATAAGCTGTCAAAGTACAGCAATTCCTCAGCAAAAGAGCTCTATTGACTAACATGGATGAAGAAATTTTTTGTGGACAGCCTCAGAACCTGCTTCTAGACAGCAAAGGAAATATAAAAATATCAGACTTTGGACTCAGCGCGTTGAGAAAGGTAGCGACAACTTTACTTGATTCATCCGTTACTAATGATTGTATTGAATTTGGAATAATACTTGCTCTCTAATGCCATTCTCGCAGCCTGGGTCTTTGCTGTCAACAGCGTGTGGTTCTCCTAGTTATGTGGCACCCGAGGTACGAAGAAAATTTGTTAAAAAAGAATGGTAAGAAACAGGAAGAAGTAGATTTGTGTTTTCGAAACAAGGAATTAGAGTTAAAATAAGCAGCTTCTCTTGCTGTAACTGCAAATTACCTGATTTCTCATCTTCAAACTCCAACGAACAGCTGCTCAGAAACAGAGGGTACGAGGGAGCAGCGGCTGATGTCTGGGCGTGTGGAGTAATCTTATTTGAAATGCTCGCTGGTTTTCTGCCCTTCGATGACCGAAACTTGTTCAATCTGTACAAGAAGGTAAGCTTCTGACTAAGCACAGATGCTTCCAAAATATCGAATATTTAGAATCTGATAATCTATTATTGTCCGTGCCACAGATACTGATAGCAGAGTATACGTTTCCAGAATGGTTTACGGCAGGCCAAAAGCAGCTCCTAGCCAAAATATTTGATACCAATCCAACAACGGTAGGCAGTCTGAATCCGTATAAGAACCTTTAAAGCTTTAAAATTATCAAAGCAACCAACTTGAGCCCGTCGGTCTTTCCAGAGAATCACCGTGCACGAGATTATCGAGGTTGAGTGGTTTCAGACAAATTACAAGCCTGCAGTGGGCCATTCATTTGATGGGAACATTACCTCAGATGATGGCTGTGCAGCTTTTGAACCAATTGAGGTAAAGGCTAAAGCAAGAAGAAATTCTCATTAAGTTGATGGGTTTAACTGCTAATTATCTGGGTCGGCCGGTATCCAGAAAAATGTAGAAGAAGAGATCACACCTCAGACCCCAGGTTTCATCAATGCCTTTCAATTAATTGCTATGTCACATGACCTCGACTTGTCTCGCCTGTTCGAAGAAAAGGTAAGTTTAGATGCATGAAATCAAAATTCATGTCCGATGAGTCATTTTCCTCTGCATTGTTCTTCCCCCCCCCTCCCAACTACATGATAGTAAATCAACTGTTATTGAAAATTCAGGATGATGACAAGCACAGGATAATGCTGAGCTCCAAGCATACGTCCACCGAAACAATTGCAAGAATAGAAGCTGCTGCAAAGGCTGCATGCCTATCATTCGAAAGGATGAACAATTCTAAGGTACAACATGCTCACTTCTATCAATTCCCTAACTGATGTAGTAATCTTTGCTGATTAATCCTCTTGAACTTGTCAGATCAAAATGCATCCAATACAGAAAACAAAACATACTCGATCATGGGTCAATCTATTGGCTGAGGTAAAATATTTATCATAGGCTCCTCTAAAACTACAAGAAATTAGAGACATCTCTAATATGACATGACAGGTGATTGAGGTGGCTCCGACTGATTGTGTTGTAGAAATATCAAAATCCGAAGGAGAGCTAAGAATATATCCAGAGGTAATGTATTCTTCGCATAACCTGAAACTGTATCATCCCCATTACACTGACTTGTAAAATATTGTGGGACAGTTCTGCAGATGCTTATCCAGTCTACTACAGGAACCAGGCAAGCAGTTAACTTGGCGCTTGTCAAAGGATGACATTGGCACAAACATACAATCAATAGCCAGGTAAACTGGATCCTACATGATGATAGTATAACAGAACGTACAGTTTTTACTGGAATCTCATAAAAGTAATTTCAACTATGCAGCTCTTGCGACAGAGATACAAGCAGAGAGCTCCGTGGATACTCATCATCGTAACAGTGTATCGCCAGGAAATTCTTCTTGACAATGCATTTTCACAGCCCCTTGTAAAAACCTTTTTGCTGCATGTTGTAAAATAACAATTACCACGTGCTGGTTTTGGGTCAAAAAAGTGACACGAGATAAAAGGATTGCCTTGTTCTTCGTCATATAATCGTTATTGTAGTATCATGGGTGTTTTCTCATTTCTTTCTTTGTAAGTTTAAATCACCTGAATGGCTGGAGAAATTCGTTACATTGAAAGTGTAACCCTACATCACTTTACTAACAAAGCAAGCTGGTCCATGATCCCAGAACTTTTGTTGGGAGAGAGGTTAAAAGGAAATGTCTCAGAAAACAAGTGAGTTTTAACCAAACTTATCATTGGTTTCTTCTATTCTCTACCTTTCGGAGTCCAACTAGAGCCAAAAGGACTCGCTAAACAATGCTGCTATATTCATAACATGAAAAAAAAAAAAAAAACCAACATGAATCTTCATTATCTATACGGCAGTGTCTGGTGGGCTCTCACTACCGCACTTCAACAATTGTTTACTCCCTAACGCCATAGCCATTGCCCAGCAAAACAGCAGAAGTAACCTCCGTTTGCTACACCATAATACATGCCTCACTAAACAAAATCATCAGCTATCATGAGGGCAAAGAGGTGGTACAAAAAATTAGGAAATCAATATACTTCATCCACCCAATCTCTGGAAATCAACATCTGCCGACCAAGGAATTAGTTTGTAACTTTTGCAATTCACATAGGGAGAACTTTACAACCCTTGGGTGTGTTGGCACAAAACGGAAGACACGGTGACCGGACGGACGGATCACTCGGACAGTAACAGAGCAGAGCTCTCGGTCGGACGGCCAAAAGTAAAGATAGAAAAGCGAGAAAAACACACACGAGATTTAACGTGAAAAGACCCTTTTCAATTAAGGAAAAAATCACCAAAGAATACATTATAAAAAATGATTATTTACAATAATGTTAGCTACACCAAGCCCAAACAAAAGAAAAAACCTCTCTCTAAAAGTGCCTCTCACTCTATCTTTACAACAAGGCTGCCCATAGCTCTCTTAAAGCTCTCTCCAAGATTTCTTTCCGTCGCACCAGCAGCACAATGCGCAGCACGAGACAAGCAAGGGCACAAGCCTTTATATACACAAAGGGCCTAGTGGTTGGCCAGTCACCCTACCGGCAGTAGGGTGGCAGGCGCACGCCCGGCATGCTAGAATGGCAGGCCTGACACCCTAGGAAGTTGTAGCCGTCTGATCGTCCAATCAGAGTGGGTCAACTGCCCACCTGCAAAATACGGCTACGGCAGGCCTACGGAGAGAGAGAGAGTCAACGTCTAGGCTTCCAGCGTGCTCGTCCATGTCCTTAGAAACCTCTCGGACATGACGGCTCCAACGAGTCCTCGTCATTCTTAATAGGCTTCTCGGACCACTCACAAAGTCTGTGCCCTTTTCCTCCTTGTGAGTCCGCGGACAAAGATACCACGAAGGGAGTGACCCCAACAAACTTTCCCTCACGACCGAGTGGGAGTCAAGTTAGTCAGACCGGTAATGTCACAACAAGCTTCCAGCTTTTCCATTGGCAAAACTTTGGTCAACATGTCTGAGCCATTGTCATCCGTTTGAACCTTTCCAATTGACAGCTGCCCATCATCAAAAACATCTCTCACCCAATAATATCGCATGTCAATGTGTTTCGACCTGGAATGAAATGAGGAGTTTTTACACAAGTGAATGGCACTTTGGCTACACAGATGACTTCGTACGTCTCTTGCCTTAGACCCAACTCTTGGATGAACCTTTTCATCCAAAGCATTTCTTTGCATGCCTCAGTCACGGTAATGAACTCTGCCTCCGTAGTCGAGAGAGCGACGTACTTCTGCAACTTTGACTACTAGGAGACCGCCCCTCCCATAAATTTTACTAAGTATCTAGATGTTGATTTTTGAGAATCAACGTCCACGGCCATATCGGTGTCCGTGTACCCAAACAGCTGAAGCTTCTCTCCTCCAAACTGTAAACTCATCTTGGAAGTCCCACGGAGATATCTGAAAATCCACTTCACCGCGGACCAATGTTCCATCCCTAGGTTTGAGAGAAATCGACTCACAAGACCAACCGCATGAGTAATGTTCGGCCGCGTACATCAGACTATCAACGGCTGAGGAGTAAGGTATCTTACTCATTTGAGCCTTCTCAGTGTCCGAGGACGGACACTGCTGCTTGCTCAGCCTAAAATGGTTGGCCAGAGGGGTACTGACGGGTTTGGAGCTTTTCATGTTGAATCGTTGAAGCACCTTTTCAACATAGTCTTCTTGGGATAGCCAGAGCTTCCTGTCCCCTCGGTCGTAAAATATTCTGATCCCCAGAATCTGCTTCGTCGGTCCGAGGTCTTTCTTGGCGAAAGACTGCTACAGTAATATTTTCAGCTCATTGATTCGAGCACTGTTCTGTCCAACAACCAGCATGTCTTTCAAATAAAGGAGGAGGATGACGAAGTCATTTTCTGAAAACTTTCGGACAAAGAAACAGTAGTCAGAAGTAGTCTTATGGTATCCCTGTCCGACCATGATATACTCAAACTTCCGGTACTACCGTCTCGGAGCTTGCTTCAGTCCGTACAAGCTTTTCCTCAAACGACAAACCAGTCCTTCTTTCCCCTTGACTTCAAAACCATCTGGTTACTCCATGTAGATCTCGTCCTCAAGATTTCCATGGAGAAAAGCT
>JAOVVI020012817.1:0-12086 GCA_028571085.2 Nepenthes alata | reverse complement strand
CGGTCAACATGCGTTGACCGGACAACTCTCCATTTTCATGGATCCCTTGGCTTAGTAATTACGATCTTCTATATTTAAAAATCTGATTTGTCACAACATCCTTGGTCATTATATGTAAAGGAACTGATTGTATATTTTGAAATTTAGGATCGGTGGATAAACAAGGTTGAGAGCATGTGAATGGAGCATAATATTAAAATTGGTATATTCTAAGTCTTTTCATTTTGCATAATGTCAGAACAACAACAAAAGAATATTAGGGATTCCTATGGAGCTTTCGATGGCACTTCTGCAAAGAATTCTGAAGTTGTAAAAGCACTTCAATAAGTGGCCCAACTTATAGACTAAGCCATGGCAGATGCACCAGCTTCTATTGCTCCAATATTTGAGAGAAAAGTACAACCAGAGCTGATTACAATAGACTCTAGGAATAGAACATGGCTGTTTTCACCAAATAAGCAACAAAAGATTGTGGGCCTCGTGGTAGGCGATGTTGTTTCAAATTTGGAATGATCAGCCACCTCGCTAAAGGTTGCAAGACAACAACATTGACAACTTTGGTGACAGTATCTCCGGCAAGCCAGACAGACTTTAGACAGCGTTTTATTTGTGGTGACCCAAGGCAATTCGCTAAATAGTGTGCAGCCCCATATGATAGTCGACAACCTCAGAGCTTTGGTGGAGCTTCGATCATTCTTAACCAAGGACACAGGCTTCATCCCCTATTTTTGAAGGTAGTGTTGGCGCAAAACACGCGGAAGACACGATGACCGAGCGGACACACAAAAGAGAAGTTCTCGGACGGCAACAGAGAGAAGGACTCGGACGGACAGAGTAACGACAGCAGAGACCGAGAAGACCCAAAGAGATTTTGAGCGTGGAAGAACCCTTCTTTAACCAAGGGAAAAACCACCGAAAATACACTATAAAAGATAGTTACAATCGTTAGCTACTCAAGCTCCAACGAAAAGAATCAAGTGTATGCCTTTCTCTCTCTACAAGTATTTTCTCTCTCTAAAAGTCTTGCCCACACAACTCTCTCAATGCTCACTTCTTTACAAGTGCCGCTTGCATTAAAAGGCAAGAGCCAAAGCCCAATATATATACACATGCAGGGTGCCAGCCTGGACGGCCAGCCACCCTACTGCCACCCTACTGGCCGTAGGGTGGCAGAGGCGTGCCACTAGGACTGTCGCGCCGACCGCACGCCTGGCGCATGCCTGGCGTGTCAGAAGACAGTCCTGACACCTGGGAAGTTGTTGCCTTTACAACTTCCAATCAGCCTACCTGCAAAAGACGGCCGCAGCAGGCCTACGAAAATAGAGTCAACGCCTATGACCCTACGTCCTCGTCCACAGTACTCGGACATGACCAAACAATAGTCCTCGTCCAAAAGACGCATAAGAGTCCTCGTCCAAAAGACGCAAGGAGTCCTCGTCCATTCCTCCTCTGGAGTCCGCAGACGTGCCACTCTGGAGTGACCCCAATATATTTGACCAAAGGTTTAGTATTTGAATCTTGGGAAGCCTCATTTGTCTAAGTTATTGTCAGCAAATAGAGGTGGCCTATGCTTATCCATGCCACAAGCCTAAAGAACATTCTTTTGAGGGGCATGATGGAGTATAGAATCATTTTGTGTCTCCATATGCTAGCTCAAGATTTTGGGATGAGTTATTTTATTGACAAAGACTATAACTTTGAAGAGTTCACCTGGTGATCCACACTGAATGTTGCTGGTGGATGGGCAAGATAGTTTTTGGGATTTCACTAGCTTGGATTGAACATCCGGCCTATAGATTAAATTATCGCTATTGGTATAAGTACTATTGGGCAACACATATCGGTATCAAATGAAATAGTTGTAGATGCTTTTTCATGTGGCTACATCAAAACTAAAATATATTAAAATGTAGCCATCTTTTGTCATATATTTATACATTTGAAAAGTTATAGTTAATTTTCTCAAAATTAAGCTTGAAATTTACTAGATCATATAGAAATTCCCAAAAGGCAACTAATACACTTATTACTATAGGTGAGACTCATGGTACCCATGAATGGTCATGACTAGACTTTAGATATGGATAGGGATAGTCTTGCGGTGGTCCATAATGGGGTGGAGGTTGAGCTTGATTTGTTCCATAATATCCTGGCTATGGATGATACTGGGTGGAGGTGGATATCCATAACAATGAAGTTATTGGGCTGAGGCTAATTACAAGAATTCAAATCACTACTACAAACAACAAAGAGATTCAAAAAGCTCGACAAAGACAACAATTTATATTAGTATTTTCAGCTTTTCATTTTTGAGAAAACAAAAATATTAAAAAAAAAAAACACAAAACAAAACATGCGTAAACACGCTTATACAACACACTGCTACAAATTTGAAATATAATTTTTGGTAGATCATGAAAAAGTGTATTTGGGACTTCATTGGATTTAGCTTTCAATTTTGAAACAAATCAAATAATATATCTGGGCGTTAAAATTCAAGAGATTTGTGTTAAAAATACTAAATTCAAGCTAAATCAAGCAAAGATAATTAAAAATGTATCTAAAACAAAAATCTGACATTCTTTCTTCATTAAAAATCTCGGCCCAGAAACAATTTCCATCTTATATTTTCATCAAAATCTATGATTCGGATGATTAAATTTGTTTGGAACTGTTCAATTGAGCCTTCAGTATGTCTTGATTTCATTGGATTGAAGGAGGCGGCAAATTTCCGCAGAGGAAGAAAGTTCTACCTTTAGAAGTGGAGACTCGGGCAACAAATTTCTAACTTTATAGTGGCTGATATATAGGTTAAAATATTTTCACTTTTGGCTGATAGATCATGATATGTGGCCAATAAATCAATGTATCCTGATAATATCCTGGTATTGGTATCAGCAAAACTTGTACATGTTGGCCGGTATTTTGATCCATGTCCCTGCCTTATGACACCCGTGCTGTTGCTCCATTCAATAGATAATCTAGGTGTCTGATGCAACTCTAAATTGCCGAGTCACCATCTTATTTGATTGGTAAAGTTTGTTGGTTGAAATCAATTTTAGGTACTCATTTTCTAACCTTAAACTCTGATTCTATTACTCGGCATATAATCCTATAATGTGAATCAATAATGCTAAACATGTAAGTTCACCAATCTGTTTGTTTGACTTGTTTTATTTCATTTTGTTCCTTCCTTCTCAGAGTTTGGAACCCCTGGTCCATGGTAGAGGAAGGAAAGAGGATACATTAGAAGAGACATACCTAGGGGTCTACCAGGAGCTACTCTATGCTCGTAAAACTGATCCAGTTGAAGGTGAACCTATATTTAAGAAGAACATGTGATTAGTTTTGAAGAGATTCTCATTATTTAATTGTGTAGCTGTGGTGTGGTATACTTGGTTGTCATGTGGTTTAAATTACACTGCAAGTGTTCTAGTCTCCTTTTTGCCACTTCCACAAATAATTGGAACTTCCAATTTATTTTATCGTTCAAATTCTTGAGTCCTTTGAAAGAAGCAACATGTAAAGGATACAGGTTGCCAGCATTGAACAGTTGAACATGATCAGAAGTTTGTCAAGTAAACTTGTCATTGTATGATTTTTGCTAAATATATTGACCTGTTCTATTAGAGGCAAGCTGGAACAACTTGCGACCTCTTGTAATATGTCTATATTGAATGTGCTGTATGTGAAAATTCTTTCCATGTTTAGACAACTCTATCTATGTGGAAAATATCAACATGGATTGTACATATGTTCTGACAGGAGCTCAGTGGACTGGAATAGTGACAACTATAGCAATGGAAATGTTGAAAGCAGGCAAAGTAGATGCTGTTGTATGTGTACAGAGGTAGAGATGTGACTTCATTTTAATTTTCTGTGCTGTTATTATATAGTAATAATAATAATATCTTTAGCATGTCTTTATGTCATAAATAAACTGTTCTTGTATTCTCAGTGATCCAAATGATAGATTTACACCAAGACCTATTTTGGCCAGGTTTGCTACCAGATGTCTGTGATTTATCTAATCTCAACATTTGATAATTTGGTTTAATAGCTGTCTATTATTTGATTTCTACCCTTCATGGATTTTGATATCCTTTTTATTCTCCTTTTGTTGATTTTGAATAGGACACCCGAGGAAGTCCTTGCAGCAAAAGGGGTCAAGCCAACATTGTCTCCCAATCTGAACACACTTGCATTGGTTGAGGTGGTCAGCTTTTTATGTTTTGTAGCATAGCAATAGGTCTAATGAAGACTTTCTTATTCAGGGTCACAATGAATGGCTCTTATTATATACTTCTAAGAGAGTGCTTAGGGTTGCTGTGGCTGTGACAAGATAGATCATCTTATCTCTGCAAGATACTATATACCTCTGTAGGCTCTCAATGCTCTCTTGGACCACTCCACCAAAGTTTGATGCATATGTTCAAGTTGTAGAAATGTCATGAGTCGCCAATTTGATGGCAGTGTGAGTGCAATTGGATCAAGCCACACCATGTGCACTTTGGCAAAAATCCATCATTAGATTTATTTCAGAGGCGTCTACTTGATTACTTACAGATGTTCTTAAAATGTGTGATATGTATTTTGTCATTATCAAAGCTATTGTGAAGAAAGAGGCAAGGATATCATAGAAAACAAATGCAGCTGAAGTCTTATTTCTACACTTGGAAATTTCTTCTGCCCTTCAATAAATCCTTATTGATATTTCTTTTGCACTTCAACGGACCCTCTGAGTAGAGTTTGCAGTCACCATTGTGGTAAATGTTCTTAGAAGTTGCGTATTTTCTTTTGATAAAGGGACTTTTCTCCTTGTTATATGTGAAAAGAAGAGCTAATAGATGGGATTTATAGTAGGTTCTTTCTGAAACATGAACTTATGAGTTAGCATGAAAAAGACGGTAATCATGGGTCAGTTACATTGTGTTTTCTAGCAACTTTTAGTTTCCATAAAAGTGCATAATCATAGGTTGGTTGCGACTTAAAATAACAAGATGGTTGACATTCACACCAGTTGCTGATGCTACTGCCTCCAAATGTCTTATTTCATTGGTGTCTGCTCTTTAATTTGAAAGTGGAATTTCTCTCTTTGATGCCTTGGAGTGTGTTTTATTAATTCTTGCACATAACAGGCGGCAGGTGTGAAGCGTCTGCTTTTCTGTGGTGTGGGCTGCCAAGTACAAGGTTTGATAGTCTATGATAAAAAAAAAAAACTTCCAGTATCATTTTCTTTCCTGTGACTTGTACTATGGTAATGCAGGATAATTTATCTGCAGCATTAAGATCCGTTGAAAAATATTTGAACTTAGAGAAACTTTATGTTCTCGGCACAAATTGCGGTAACTAAAAAGCTTCTCACTTCAGATTGGCTTATTTTTACAAGTTTTTTAGTGCTCAGTACCTGAAGTTGGAATGCACCATTAATCCTGACTGAAGGTGTGTGTATTGAGATGGCTTATGTCTTGCAGCATGTGATCGTGTTCTATTTTTCTGATATTAGAGAGAGGTGCTTGACCTCCAATCCTGTGCTTGTGAGGTGTTTTAAGCTTGTGAAAAATAACTGGATCATCTTGTTGCTTGCAACAGCTCATTATTGAGTTTGTGGACAATAATTAATCCTCCTGTTGCATGTAATGCTCTTGATCCTCCTGCTGCATATAATCCTCCTGGTGCTTAACTTCCAGTTTAACAAGTCAAGCAGCGACCAATCTGTGAACAATTCCTAACCAAGGAGTGGCTTATTGTTGACATCTGGATTTTTTTTTTTACTCTGGATAATTTTACTGGATTTCATGTAATCTACTGATCTCTCTCAAGCATGCTATTTTTCCCTTTTTGTTGTTCTCGCATTAATAGTGGACAATGGAACTCGGGAAGGGCTGGAAAAGTTTCTAAGGGCTGCAAGCAGTGACCCAGAAACGGTCCTTCATTATGAGTTCATGCAAGATTACAAGGTTTATATCAAATCATTTTTTTGATTAGTAAGATTTATATTAAATCCTGTTTGTCTTCTTTTTTCTATTACAATTCTTTTAAATGCTATCATGATAAGCATATATGTGAACTGGTGAAATATTATTATTGCATTTCCGTTTTTTTGGGTTGTGTATTTGAACCCTGTGTCAACCTATTGGTTGCACTGGACTTTTTGTACATAAAATTTTTGAAGGGATGCACATAAAAGAAAAGAAAATATTACTAATATATAATGTTACCTGCATTCACATTTGACAGGGGACGAAAATATTGCCTAATTAAATGGATAGTCTTTCATGTTGGGGGATAATTGACTTTAACCAATAGAATTCATTAGCCAGCAACAGAATTACCAGCTTGCAAATTAGTCCAACTTTTGCTAGCTGGCCATGCATTACCAAAGCAATGAGAAATCATATATGTATTAGAATTTTCTGTATCTATGAGCTTTGTCCTTATCAAATATCATGGTTGCTGCTTCTGATATTTAGGTTCACTTGAAGCATTTGGATGGCCATATCGAAGAGGTAACACATCCCTGAAGGCCTAAGCATCCTGTTCAAATTTTGGCTTCTCTGGATGGTCTATTCTTATTCTGTTTTGTCAACTTGAAGCAGGTTCCTTACTTCTGTCTGCCAGCAAAGGATTTAGTCGATGTTATTGCCCCATCTTGCTATAGGTATTACCTAATTTTCTGTTCCTTGTTGCTTTAATTTTTAATTATATTTAATGGACATGAAAAGAAAAACTAGCTTCATTAACAGCGGTCCCTTAAGAGTTATCTTCAACTGTTAAAAGGTATTCTTTTGAACAGTTGGTATCTTGAGGTGCCTTATAGGAATAGGTGCAAAACGATTTCTCTACAATGCCGGGTAATGTTTTGTACATATGGCCTTCCTCAGATCTTGCAACGAACGTGCCTTGTGCTTTGGGCTGCTTTTTTTAATGAGAATATTACTTATAGAATGAGCTTCTTGCAGAGAACTTGGATATGTTTCTTCTATTTAGTGTATTTATAAGCTGTGGCTTATTAATTTGTTGCCTTCTTATGCCTGGATATCTTTACAAGGGCAGATGACTCATGACATAATGAAAATATTGGCATCGGTGTCGATATTGAATGTATCGTATAATATGTATCAATATCTGATATATCAGACAAAAAAAATTATGAAAATCGTAAGTATATTAGCCAATAATATATCAGCCAAATATTTACAGTATTAGTCAATACAAAAACATATCACGATATTGAAAAAATAGTGGTATCGGGGAGCCCTGATGCTAATACTTATCGGTAGATATTTGCATTAGTGATCATGATGTTTGTTAATTGGATTTGCTTGATTAAAATATTTGACAATTAGCATTCGGTTGTCCATTATGCTGTTAGTTCCGAAGAAGATGCAATGTTGAGTTTGTGCCTTGGTTGTCTCTTTTTTCTGATTTGTCAAAATTTTCTTTCGTGCAGTTGTTTTGACTACACAAATGCATTGGCGGTGAGTACCTATATAAGTTATTCCTCCAAAAATGTTATAATTTTGAATAATCTTGCAAATCTGCATGGATATACGGTTTCACTCTCCCCTGATGGGGTTGTTGAAATTTGATTTCGGTCTTATATGATGTTGAGATGTTGGATTACTTTTTCTGCTAAAACAACTTATGAAGCTCAAATTGTTATCCTGATGTTTCACGCCATGTTTCTCTACATTAGGATTTGGTGGTTGGATACATGGGAGTTCCAAAGTATTCTGGAATCAGCATGACGCAGCATCCGCAATATGTTACAGTAAGGTAAAAGCTAAATTTCTCTAGGGCTATTATGAATCAGAGACATCCTGCTGAAGTTTCGCCCACTTCATTCAAGGCTACCATGGCCTCAGTTTCTACCAACTTCACTGTCATGCATCTAATGCTATTGTTGCATAAAAAAATATTTAAATCAAAATTACACAATAAATGTATCGCCTATATGTTGGAGTCATAGGTTTTCTTGGTTAGACCCTATTCAAGATAACTAGTATCCTTGATTACATGCCTCATGTGAGAGAACACCAGTTGATTCCAATATGGACTTCGATTTTAGGTTCCACTTGGTTAATCATGTGAAAGGATTTTTTTTTTGGGGGGGTGGTGGTGGTGGTAAAAATGGTAAATAGATTTGGGTTGCAGCCAATGAATCATTTCCTACATATCCTTTGAAGGGATCAAGTCATTCGTAGTTTAAGAGGAGTAAATTTTGAATTCTGCAGGTTCAGTATGATTTTTTGGTTTTTTGAGAAATTTGAAAGAAAAAAATCAGAGCATTGGCTAAATTTAGTTAAAAGAGGGAGCCAATTTTACAAGGCTTTGATGTCAGAGGTTTGAGGAGGGTTGTTTTTATGAGTTTGAAACTAAAATTGGGTTCAATATCAATCAAATTTGGCTTTCTGTAATGGGTGAAGGATCCACCAAATACTTGGTTTGTGTCTGAGGCTTTTGATACGAATTTTATTTCTAAATCTTCTAGTTTCTTTTGGTTCTGCTTGCATCCAAATTAGTTTGCCCAGTCATATGAGCTTTTCAAGCCTTTTGTTTCCCTAAACTAGCTGATGCACATGCCTTAGCTTTGGCAGAATTTACTTTGTAGTTTAAGTTGCTGATTAGGCAACTAATTCCATGCTTTATTCTAGAAATCTCATTTAGTTTTGATATTAATCACCAGGATACGAAAGCAGCCTATTTACATAAATTGCATGGGCCACCAATTTTCTGTCTTGATGATTAATGATCAACAATATAGGCATCATTGTTTCTAAACCTAAGTTGGATTTAAGCTGGATAATTGTTTAATCTGAAAGATTAGTTTGAGCTGAATCCGTTATGATTCAATGATCCGTAAAGATCAAAGGGTTAAATCCATAAGGATCAAGGTTTGAATCTGTATGGATCAGACAGGCAGATCTGTAATGATAAGGTGATCTATATGGATCAAGGGGTAAATCTGGAGGAATTCGCTGATCTGCTACAAAACAATCTGAGTTTGAATCTTTTTCGAATAAGAATTCTTTTCTTTTGTTTTGTTTTTTTCTTCTTTCACTTGGGATTCAAATTCAATTTATGTTTCAATTACAATGACAAAAATTATAGTACCTTTCTAAAGCTCACTTTCATATGTTGTAGAAATGAACGTGGAAGAGAAATGTTGAGCCTTATAGAAAACCTTTTGGAAATCACTCCAACAACTAGCAGTGTACAATTCCATCTATCCTGTTTTAATATGTATTGCATGGCAGTAACGCTATCATTTCATTGATTTCTTCCTTTTATGTAAAAATAATAATTTCAGGGTAATAGACGTCCTTTCGTCGTGGAGACCGTTAAAGCAGACGATGATGCAAAACTAGGTATGTGATTCATCATCGTGGCAGCTATAGTTGGTGTGTTAGATGCACTTTTGTGTGCTGCATTACCGCTGCTTGTTGAAAATATAGACCCACGACTATTTTGAAATGACACCTAATGATCACTCTTGAGATTACCCTCAAAAGACATGGCGTCTCTTCCATCCACCTAGTCATATATGGGTCGCTAATATGAATGGATGGATGGGACACTATGTGAACCGAGGTGTTCCCCTAGCATCACCCTTTTGAAAATCTATCAATATCTTTTTAGAAGACCCTTGAGATACCCTAACACCCTAACGTTACCCAACAAACACCCTTGAGATTCCCTAACATCACCAAAAATGAATGCCATTGAGATACTCTTAGATGACATGGCATCTCACTTATCCATCTATTTTTGTGTAGATCTACTAATGTGGATGTATGGATGAGATGCTACGTGGCTCGAGGTGTCCCTGTAACGTCATCCTTTTGAAAATATTTCAGTATATTTCTAGAACACCTTTGATATATCTTAACGTCACCTGATGAATACTCTTGAGATATCCTCAGATGATGTGGCGTTTCTTCCATCCATCTATTCTTGTATAGATCCGTTAAATGGATAGATGAATGGCACATCACATTACTCAAGGTATTCCCCGAATATCACCTTTTGAAAATCTCTTGGTATCCTTCTAGAACTTGCCATTTGGGCTTCTTTAGGGCATGGGGTGGAGACGGGAAGAGGGTTTGTTCAATAAACTACTGTTATGCTCTTACATTTTTACATTAAACACAATTCTTTCTTCTTTTACCCTGCCATCTTATTGTAGTTGTGTATGAAAAGTATTAATTGGAAAAAACAGTAGTTTAAGAATTGACTCGAAATTGTGTGCTTTACATGTTTTGTTTGCTCTCTACTATTAGCTGCCACAGTCCAATATGAAAGATGCATCTCCACAAATTTGCCTAAATGAGTTTCATACTGTTAGGATTATACAGACCCATTTATTGTATGTTTATGTATAATTTTTATGAGATGTAAACCGTTTTGAGAATCACTGAATTATCATCTTACTTCATAAACAATACTGCGAAACTAATCATGAATAACATATCTAAATTCTTGCTAATTTTCTTTTCTTGAAGAACCTGAGGTTGATCTCTCTTGACAATGATGAGAATGCACGAAAATTGTGTAAAATGCACACATTTTTTGTTTTAGGCTCAAAAACATAATTTAGAAAATACCATATGTAGCCAACCACTTTCACAAAACTGCCATTATATTTGTGCCTTAAAAAAACTACTTGTTAAAACATGTGATTTGTAGCTTGTATTTTCTGGGCCGGGAAGACAAATGGTTTCCTCAATTACTTAAACTTCCTTTTTCCATTAAAGATCAGTCCTGTTAAAAGAATAATTTCTCAAATAAAAAATTATCAAACTATACAAGAATATAATAACTTTTAATCATTTTAATAAATTATCAAATATATAACATGTCATCTAGCACAATTATGATAGATCTTTCTCATGTTGCTTGCCAGGTAGAGGTCCTTCTCAGCCTGCTCCAAAGTTCATCGGAAATCTGATAGCCTTTCTCCTAAACCTTGTAAGCATGATCATTAATATTTCATGATAGTAATTTTAAAACACAATGGCATAACTGACATGTTTACTGTTCTCAGATTGGCCCAAAGGGTTTAGAGTTTGCTCGCTATTCGCTTGATTATCATACCATCCGCAATTATTTGCATGTTTCTCGTGCATGGGGAAGACAAAGGTAAGTCCTTATTTCTAGATACTGCCCTTGTTGTTAAGGATCATCCTATATTTTATAGTTCCTTATGCTCATAAAGGTGAGAATTTTGTCATAACAATTCGGATGGTCGGAGACCATTCTCCAAGATACGAGAATAAAATCTTCACCGTTACGAGTATTAGAGGCATCTAACAATCACCTTTGTTGGAGCTTTTTGCTGCTATTGACATACTGAATTTGCATGCATTCAGGGCTGCTAGGCACCTCCCATCATATGCAAAGAAAATTGTGGAAATTTATAACCAAAGAGGTGAAATCGATCGGATGCTTTCCGGTGATAATAGTAGCCGTTGATCATCTGCAGAACTCTGGGCAATCAAGTTAGTAAATTGCTTATAGCTTGTTTTATAGCTGATTTTGTTAATTACTTGATCATTATTAGGTCTGTATATCTTGAATAGGTGCAGTAGCCAGGGTGGTGGCCTCCTGAAGTGTTTAATGAAGGAAGCTGTTTTTAGCTTATATTGCATCTCTCCTCCTTGCTAGGCCTTTTTTACAATGTTGTCTTCTGCACAAATCAAGCTGTCTAATTCATGACATATATATTGTTGGGCATAGGCCAAATTTCACTTAGGTAAACTAAGAAAATGTGGTAACCAGGATCAAATTTACCATCCATTTGTTTGAATTATTGCCCAAGTAATAAGCACAACAAGCACAATAGCAAGCAAATTTCATCCTTTCCAATGAAAGAAAAAATTATGGGTAAAATCTCTGGACTCTAATGGAAGAACCTCTTAGAAATAACTTCAGATTCATTATAAATATAGATAATTAGAACAATGAATAATAAAGCAACAAATGAAGAAAATTACTCAGTGAAAGTGTTTCTATATGACTAGAACATGCCCTATAAAGGTAAAGATTGGAAGAAGATTTGAGGCTAAGCAATTGGTTAAATTTCT
>JAOVVI020012816.1:0-11819 GCA_028571085.2 Nepenthes alata | reverse complement strand
TCTTGCGAGCGAAGACTGGCTGGTCGCCTGCAGATAGCTGCACGAGCCGTTGGCGCTGTGCCAGCTGCTTCTCCATTGGCTGGCCTTTTCGCCTTTCTGTCGATTTTTTGGCAACGAATTAATGCGCCGTAAGTTTTTCGTCGCCTTCTGCCAGCGTGGCGTTGCGCATACTCCCAATGCACTTGGGCTGGGCCTGTCTTCCTGCACGGGCCTTTTATCCTTTTCGTGGGCCTTTAAACCCTTCATGGGCCTGGACATGAGATCCAACTGGAATATAATAATTATTTTTAAGAAAATGGAATAAAATAGGAATAAAGTAAAAAAATTTTATTTTTATATTTTGTTATTAAAATAGAATAAGTTAATAATTGTTATTTTAATATTTAATATGTAATTATAGTATGAGAAATATAGTAAAAATTTATATTAATATTTTTTTATTCTTATTTAAGAAAATAAATATTTTGGAGGCAGAAGAATATGAATAATTTGGTACACTTTTGTAATAATATTCTTGACAGTGAGAATAATTATTTTTGATTGTGAGAATAATTATTTTTTATATATATAGAATGAAAAATATATAAGAAAATATCATATTTTTTATTTTTTTAAGTTTAAGAAAAAATACTTTTTAAAAAATATTTATTTTATATTAAAAAATAAATAATAAAATAAATATTATATTAAAAATAATATGAGAATGAAATTTTTATTCATATCAATTAAATGTGCAGTGAGCAGAAAGGTATGAATTAGGATAATATGAAAATTAGCTTTTGCAAGCTAAATACGGTGGCTGAAATCAGGTAACTGAAACGGAGTACTAAAAATCAATTTAATAGAAACATCTTTTATGTCAGTGTCTTTTAAGATTTTAAAATTGAAACTAAAAAATATATGCTTAATTTTAATTTTATTGACATTGAAATTAGATAAAAGTGAATTATAATTTTAAGAGGGAAAAAAAGTATTTTAATATAAATTTTAATATTTTTGAATGTATGAAATTTTGTATAATATTATTTAAAAATATTTTATTTTTTAATGTAAATAATATTATATAAATATATTTTATTCTAATAAATTTTTTTTATTATATTATTAGCTTTTGATTTTTAAATAATATTTTTATATAATTTTTTAAAAACTTTAAAAATAAAATTATTATCTGTCTATCTTTATTGTATACAAACAATTAAAAATATTTTATTTAATAAATATCGTTTGTTTGATTTTATCATATATAATGACCAGGTAATTTTTAATATTAAAATTAAAATTATTTATTTTATCCTTAAAAATTATAATAATTATTTTATAATTTTTTTTTTTTTAATTTCAAGCAATCCATTTTCGACGTTAGAAATCTAATTTTTCTTGACACAAAACAGCATGAACGAAATTAGGTATAAAATTTTAATTTTAATTTTAAATTTCGAGGCCCAATTCTATTAACGAAAAGGGGCCTAAATACATTTTCAAAATAAGAAATAGAATCTTCTATATAATTTTTATTGAAAATTAACAACTAACTAAAAGAGCATCTATATAATTTTCAATAAAAATTAACAAGTAACTGAAAAAGCTTTTAGACGAGTGATTCCCCGAATATGTTATTATTGTATAGTCTTAGATATAATTTTCATCTTTAGTACAACTTCTGAATTTCATCAATTGCATGCCTAGCCTTTATATTATTACCCTTTATTTCATGATGTTCAAAGTTTTTAATAATATACCTCAACTTTTAACGTTTTTTCCAACATGTATTTAGCATAATATCTTAATTTTACCAAGTAATTGATTATTCTAACTTTCACTAAGTATTCTCCTTTTAACAGTTTTTATTTTTGTTTTTATTTTGAGTAAATTCTTCGGCGGGCTCAATATCATCTTGGAATACTTTTTAGAAAACCAAAATTGAAGTTTAAGCTATAACCTAACGATAATAACTTTGAAAATGCTAACTCTTTTAGGTTTATTTTTTACTTCATCATGATACAATCAACCAACTTAAAAAAATCAGTTTAGTTTAATTAGACCTAGAGATTGACTAGATTAGGATTAAATTTATCTGCATATTTAATATTTTATTAAAATAAATAAATATTATAATATTTCAGAATTAATTTTTTAAAAAATAATATTACTAAATTTACGGACTTAATCTCCATGAAAAATATAGATCATTGAATCCTAAAAACAAGTAAAAAAATTTTCCTTCATATAATAACTTATTTATAATAAATAGTTCGTAACTCCTACAGTAATAAAGTTAGTCCATTATAGTTAATAGACTATAAAATCAACAATAAAAATAATCTTTCATTTATATTTAGTGTACGATATTAAACTTCTAATCATCCATACAAATAAAATTCCCATAAAAACCACTTCAAACTTTGCCTAGAACATCACTTACCTCAAATCTCAAAAGAAACCTTATGTCTGTGCACATTAAATTAATGTATCCTAAAAAATTTGTTTGAAATTATAATAACATAGTATAGAATTGTTCTAATTTTGTAAACTATTTGGAAAAAAAATTATACTTTTTTAAATAGGTATTACAAAAAAACTATACCAAACAATGAGGATCGAACTTTTATAATCTTTCCAAATAATTTAATTAGACATAAAAACTATAGACATAAGCAATGGGAAAGACACCTAAATTATTCATCCTATGATCATATTATTGGCAGTCTAGATGTGAATTAGGAGAAAAACAGCATACAATATATTTAGGATATATTTATTTATTTGAATAAAATATGACAAAAATATAATAAGATAAATAAATATTATTGTTTTTTTTCTTAATTTGGGAAGAGACTAACTATATCACACGGGTATAATTATTACGACTATCGCTATGGTCATCACAGTCACGACTGTCTCCCCATGATATCAATTATCAATACTTTTCTCGTAATAACAATAATTTTCTAACCAAACGAGAGAGCACAAGTTTTATTAAGAATATATCTAAAATTATATAAAAAAAAATCTATCCAACCAAGCAGGCTTACTGATAAAAGGTCAAGTGATTTAAGCAATCCTAATTACCCACATCATATACTGGCGAAATCTAATCAAATTAAGACTGACGTTATTTAATTCAGTTGAATGTTATGAACATTTTATAGCTTGGGCTAACCCTTACGACTACTGCTATATGCATATATGAGTATGTGCGAATTACCAGTTTCGGGTTCAGGATAGAGATGAGCCATCAATCATAGAAGTTGCGTCTCCGCTTCTTCTTCTCTGGAGTGGCATGAACCTGAGCTTTCATCCCGAGACTTTTCAGCTGAAAATTTTCGAAGGCTTCCGAAACCACTTCGACCTGCGTTAAATTTTTTTTTGAAATTATTTATGGGAACTAAAGCCGTGAGGATTAAACTTACTTTGAATTTTACAAACCAGCTCGGGCTTCTTGGAGTACACCCTCACTATCTTATCTTGGCAGCATGCAGGCAGCAAGTGACTGATGCGTTCGTCTTGTATAGAAAATTTCTCGTCGCACTCGTAATCCTGTTATACAATGTAAGACAGCAGTTTTTGTCTGATCGACACCAACTCTTCAAAATATTGAAGAAACCAATGCGGAACTTAAAAACCCGATTTAGCCGAACAATAATGTCAATTTACTCTAGCAATGAAGCCTACAATGCTGGAGTCGAGCTTCATTTCCATGGATTAAAATATTAGTACAAATATCGACATCAATCGTGGCTATATTAGATGGTATGTATTGTTTTTAACGTTGTGAATTCAATAGACTTTCATGATCACATCAAAAGTAGATTATGTACTGAATTTTAATTATACTTAATCATCTTTTTACCTCTTTGAGGAATTTTAGTCAAATTTATCTAAATTATTCTACAATTTTTTGGGTTAGTAAAAATATCTCAAAATTTTTAATCCATGCATGCTTTATGCATGTACAAAACATGTAATTTAGGGTGTTTAGAAGATTTATTTTCATTTAAAATGCTCAAAATGTAGATCTAAGCTTCCAAGATAGAAGTGAATCAAAAAATATCTACAACATATTGGCCCATATAGTCGGAAAATATGTGGCACAAATATAGTGAAGCATTGGGATATTTCTCAACTATCAGGAAACATAGTAATTGGAGTATCTTGATATTCATGTATATCGGCCGACATTTGAAGTTATATTTTACTACTCCATTAGATTAACATCAAAGATGGGTCTTTTTGCACCAATAAAAACACAGTAAGAGAAATTAAAAGTTTTTTTCTGATAAACCATGGAGTAGCAACTACAAGGCAGAATCGTATCCTTACCTTAAAAAACTTGATGCTGGAAGACAGGATACATGCAGAGAGAAGCAAAAATGAGAATTTCAAACTCAAAACATATTGCTAATTGAATATCAATCAAGGATCTTCGAAGAGCTATTTAGTGAGCCTTATGATAACGAATAATCGACCAGTTTGAAAATCCATACCTTTCAAGAGGGTTTCTCCTTCCACGAGTCAGATCAATCTTGACATTGCTCACTGCGATGTCTTCTTCTTTTAAGGTCACCCGACCACATACCTGATTAGATGTCAATTTCTATAAGAGAGATCCAATTAAACTCATCAGAGTTCACATTAGCAGAAACAGTGGTCAAAACCTGTGAACAAATGATATCTTGTGCAGTGACGTCTTTGAAGTGCTCTAGCTTGTCCTTTGGAACAGCAAAATCATTGCAGAACTGCTTAAACAGAAGAATAGTTAGAGTTGGGATCAGAATGGCTCTATTCACAGAACAATTGAAAATTTTGTACAATTACCTGATATAGATCCCGTCGACGAATCCGCAAAATCAAATCTCTAGCTTCCTTCAGCTCTTGGTCTGGATCAATTTCAATGGTTTTTATTATTGAGTCATCTAACTGCAATTTCAGAGATTAATATATATATATACATATATATATAATATCCTAGTAAGATATAAATACAGCAAACCAGAAAAGCCTAATAATATAAATTCATGCAAATCTCCCAGTACCTTCCAGTATTGTGCCGGATCACAAACATATGAATCGATTTTAAGATAATGATTTGCCTTTAACAAAGCATCAACAACCATAAGTTCTATTGCCTGAAGAAAAGAGAAGAGATAAATAGAATGGTGGTCAATCCAGTCAGCTGCAGTTCCCTCTTCTCTTGCACCAAAGACTTTTTATAACTTTACACAGGACACTTATAATTTCAGTTCAGCACCTTTACTTTTGCATGTGTGTAGACTGTTCGATGCAGATCGGCGCGTGCAATGAACAACTTGTGGATTGTGAGATCTGAAAAGGTTACCAAATGTGAACTGAAAGCATCGAATTATGAATAGCATTTGACATATTGCACAAATTCTAACTTGTACTCACACTCTTTTGCACGATAACAAATCTCATCACCCATGACTCGCATTGTTTCCATTAATCTGTAAGTTACAGTGGTAAGCATGATTCTATCAGCATTTACTCAATTTGGTAAAAGGATATTGTTAATAGAGCATCAAGACAGGATAACATTTAGGTAAGCTTCTTAAAGCATTGAATGATCTTTTGCATTACAGATAGAGTAACAGGAATAAACTTAAATATTCTGCATCATTTGCTAACAACCAAGTGAACCTCATTGATGATTAAGCACCTCTCAGATTGAAAGTTACAACCAAGGCCACAAGCCCTAGAATCACGAACAATATAATCAAACCTGCACAAAAATTATAATGCCCCGGACAAGTTTAAAAGTAGTTTAAAACAAATGACAAATGCAAGTGGGGTGGGGGAGAAGGATGTAGAAGTTAGAATAGCAAAAATACTACTTGTCAACGTCTATTCCATTTCGACCATTAGCAACAATATCATATAAGAAGCGTTTCTCCATCAAACTCTGCAATCATGGAAAATATGATAAGAATAATTAACCACAATTTTCCTTTTACATTATGAAAATTAAGAACTAGGTAGTGAAATAGTCACTGTCAAATATCCCATGGATTTCATGACTTCTTACATTAGTTGAAGCATTGTCACCGCTAGCAACTATCATGTCCTATCAAGAGAACATAATAACCATCAGAAGAATGAAAAATAAAGAGATAACCAAAAAGGAAATTTAGCATGTTACATACTACCAAAGTCAATTTGTATCTAGAAACTTGTGCTGAGAGCTCAAACCAGACAAGATGCGAAATTGTAAATAGCAAGACACTTGATGAATGCAAAGAAGATCAACTCAGCAAATAAGCAACTACCGTCATCAGGTGCTGCAAGAGCACTCATATGGAGTAAATTCTTTAAGCTTCTAAACAATCTCTATTCCATCCATTCATACAGCACAATAAGAAAAATAAAGGACAATCAACAAACATGTTCTCATTTAACACATGTACCTTTACTTTTTTCAAGGCTTCATATTCAATATCGATGTTGTGCTCATCAACTATGTAATCAACCATTCTGGTTGACATATCTTCATGTGACCTGTAACATCATAGGTCAATTCAACAAACACAAACTGACACTGAATTTGTGCAAAGGAAAAAGCTTCCACAATTAATCTCATTACTGAGAAGTAAAATGCATGCTCATTTTTTGAGTAAATAACGATACAGGAGAACCCAAAGGAAGAATTGCAGAAGCCAAAGAGAGAGAGGATAACAGCAATCCCAGCAAGCTGAGGAAGAATACAAGCATTTGATGCCCCCACACAGATGCTTAAGAATATAAATACAATCACTAACCCTACAATCTGCAACATACATTTGCTCAAGTACAGCAGTAACATGTGTGATGCTGGAGAGTGCAACAAAGATACTATTACTTATACTACATTTCCCATTATTTTCTTTTATCAGGAAGATGCTACATTCTGCATGCAGTTATATTATTGTATACTCCATTACACATAATCCGTTAGGTCTTTGTTAATTGGCTTATATATTTATATGACAAAAATTGGTCTTAATGGAGTAATATTTAAGTCTTTTTATATATTAATCAGGATCAACTGTGACTCAAGATATGTTCATCAAATTTGCAAAAGATTGGATGCTAAAAACATTCGAACCGCACAAAACCAAACTGGTGTTCAAGTCACATTCAAACGCTAGGTTGTGCACTCGTGCAGTCTCAATAAATTAATAAAGCAGGTCACGCATGTGCGTTGTTAGATCGCACACTTGTGCCAATAATAGAATAGGCCATGCACGTGTGCCCTTAGATTACTCACATGTGTAAATTAACAAAACGGGTCACACATGTGTGCCCTTAAATTGCGCATACGCACACATTGACGTTTGAGTTAGCAATTTACCCAGTGTTCGAATGTCAGAGTACAAAAAACATAGTTCTACGTTTTTTTTTAGCCCAAGTTTTCAACCTCACTTATAAATAATTTCCTTTTCCTTGACTTAACTGCCACTCATATGAAAAGAGAAGAGAATGAGAGCAAGAGAAGTGATGAGAAAAAGAGAAAACATTTTCTATGAGTTGTGATTCAAAAGATAAGGCTTTCTTGTCTTGAAATCATTCAATCACTATCAAATACTTATTCCAAACCTATGAGTCTCTGGAGTTCTATTGATAGCTTAGGTTCTTAAATCTCAAAAGTGTTGGCTTTTCGTAACATTGTGAAGTAGAGTCTAAGAGGAGATTGAAAAATATCCAATTTCGTTGCTAAAAAGAAAATCTGAATAGGAATCATATGACAAGGGTAAGTCGACTAAGGGTTGGTGTATTTATATCACCTGACTTGTAATATAATTTTTTCATAGTGGATTTACTTTGCCTGACTTAAGAAGTCAAAAGGTTTTACTCAATAACTATTTAGTTCTTGAAGTTTTCCTTTGTTATCGCATTATATGTTTATTTATTTCTGTATTTTATTTGTTGCATACATTAGTGATGTTGGATGAGTAGTATTGATTTTTTATACTCATAGTATCTAGAGGCAAATATTCTATACATGTATCGATTATTTGCATAACTTAGTCTTATGCAGCGTAAATGGTCAAAACTGTAGTGGATATGAACTACCCAATTTTGTTTCCAGAATCAAAAGTGCACTGAGTTTCTAACAAACATTGCTTGCAGAACAATATTGAAAGCTTCCATTTTGCAAGAGTATAATGGAACATGGAGATTGTTGAAATTTTGAATTTGCAATACAATTACACATAATTAGTACTGAGTAATTTGGATGTCAAAGTATTTCCATCTAGTGTTCCAAATTAGGTTAGGAATGCGAGAAACAATGCAATCATAACTTTTTCATTCATTTTAATCATTACAAAGTCTCCTGATAGAGTTCGGAGATAATAAATTGATCCAGAGAAATTGAAGTCGATACCATTTGAAGCCATTTAGAACCCGAGGAAGGAACTCGCGCTCAAACATGTGACTGAACGGCCCATGACCCACATCATGCAATAGTCCTAGATGTACGCCAATTGAGTGAAAAATAACAGACAAGGATGAAGTATGAATGACCCAACTGCATGACAAGGCATAGTTATTACCAGCAAGTCTCACAGTCTGTACATCAAACTGGTCAATGCCAAGCTCCGAGCCCTACCGAGAGTTTATGTATATTAATGCAATATACTCTCAACTTTTTATTGCACATAAAACAGTGGGAACATAAAGACATTTCCTACTTGGTGATTGAGAATTTGACGAACAGCTGCATCAGCAAGCCAATATACTCCCAGCGAATGCTCAAACCTAGAATGTACTGCTCCTGGATAAACCAAATTGACTACCCCTGAAATGCCAAAACTCTTCAACACAGATTTCACGGTACACAGATGAGGAAAGAAACACATAAAACAGAACAAATTGAAAATACATGTGAAAAAACATCTCTGATTGGTAGTAATAGCGACAGTGGAATGGCAAAAAACTTGAAGCTGACCATTTCGGCCGTTTATTACACGTTGTGACCATCAAATCCTTGTCTGACCAAAGTCTGTCTATAAGTCTCAGTTGATTTCATTGTACTTAAGATGATTGCGGTTCGCACTATTTCTGACAATAAGATCTTAGTTTATGGAGGCACATAGGGGCCGACATCATAGAACGATAGCTAGTAGAAGTTGTCAGTCATCTATTACAAATAAGTACGCCTTTCTGGTTAAAAGAAAAAGAAAAGACAGGAAGATTCACTCACAGATCAGTTACCAAGAAGTACTCTAACTACTCCATTTATGCGAGTGAGACTGTGCAGTTATCGTCCTTACAAGATACAAGAAAGTTTAACAATAGACATGAGCTACCAGGTCCATTTTAAGCTTAATGTCATACATGATGAAAAGCGTAACAAGTTTTTCAACTCATAAAGATAATAAGCACTATCTTCAATTAAAGAGCTGAAACCGTATCACCAAATGCATAAAACACTCCTGACACTGAATATTTGAGACACTTCAAGGCTCACCGAGCTGTTTAAGATCACGAAGTCTGCAATATACCAATTCAGAAAGGCAATAGTTAAAAAATATTTCAATATAAGGAGAAAAGAAAATGTTGCGCAAACACTTGCCTTTGAAATTGTTCGGTGTCAATGAACTTCAGACAGAGCTGCAAACATCAAAATGAACCGTAACCTAATTCTCTCGCTTATAATAATTTGACAGTAGGTTGTCAAAAAAATGATGATAAAGAACTAAGAGCACATTAAAACTGTACATTCCGATCATATTGAAAAATCTATCTGAAAGCGCATCTCTATTTAAATATACAGCTTCATACTCCAGCGACAAAATACAGAACACTAGATCTGTTGAGACACTTGTTGGGGTTCGACACTGACATCAAAAAAAGATAATCCTAAAATACAACAGTCTACTTTTATAGCTTCGAAGGTAAACAAAAAAAAAAGGAATAAACAACAGTTATACTGCAGTGATGCAACAAAGAATTTGCAAACTCAATTTATTGAGAAAGGAACATCAACATAACTTAAGAAACATCTGCCATTTTAACCAAAAACAAAAAAAAAAACAACAAAACCAAAAAAAAACAAAAAATAAAACAAAACAAAAAAGCTTCAAAATTATAAGAGGTATACAAAAAATAAATAACATCGAATCCAACGACAAAATGAAAAAATCGCAGTTATATAGCTTCAAACTTATGAAAGGGAAAAAACGCAGTTATACTTTGGCGAATTAAGAATTCGCAAACTCCATTGATTGAGGAGGCAACATGAACTCTCAGTTCACCCGAGCGTTCATCGCAGGTGTGATACTCCATTCACTCTGTATTTCATCGGTCGAATAAACTAGAATTAACCATTCCGAATGAAGATATTATATTCAGTATAAATCAGAATCAATCAACTAATGCAAACTCAATTATGCGAGTAGAGCAAAAGTCATAGTAATTGTGTCGATCAAAGAATTCCACATTTCTGCCAATCTTTACGCTACCAAAATTTCTAATCATCGCTATTCGACTTAACATAACAAGCACTTTGTGAGAAACAATCCGAAGGTACCAGCAACAAGAGAAATTTCCGAAAACCAACAAAAATATATTAGATACCTGATCGAGATTTATATTTCCGTAGACGTTGTCTCGGACGTGCTTAGAGAATCGACGGTCGTATGTTGCCGAGAAGTTGAACATCCGCTGTTCATCGTTGTAGCAGGCTCCCATCCTCCACACCCAGCGAGCTACCAAGGGAGATAGAGGTAGGAGTGCAAGAAATTTGGATTGACGTTCCAAGTGCGCGAAAGAGTTGATGTTCGCTTTATTTATTTACTTACTGGTAACCAAAGATTACGGACGCCTCAATTTCCCACTGTAAGTTTATAAATAAAAAATTGTGCAATATAAATTAAATTCGTAATTAAAAATCTCAAACTGATTTACAGAATAAAATTATGTACTGCTACAGTAAACGTTCTATATTGGGTGCTTAAAGTCATATATATTAATAATTGACGTGTATTTTAATTTATATTGTTTATGATAATTCTTTTAAAAAATTATTACATAATAAATAATAATATATAATAATTTTTTTTAATAGAAAGAGAATTTGTACATAAATCAAGAGATAATGTCTTTCAAACTTTATCTATAGACAATGATGGGTATACCCATGACGCGGGCTGATCTAGTCACGATAATGAACAATCCGGCGGCCAACCCTTTAGCCAACAAAGCCCAACGAAGAAGCACAACCCAGAAGCTATCTAACTAGTCCGTCTACTACATACAAGCCCGTGAGGGATCAACGGTTCAACCTTAGGGAATAGCCTCTACAACTTCACCAATTGCGACAAAGTTAACCTTCTACCTCAGTGATAGAGACATAACTTATGCATAAATCAAGAGATAATGTCTTTCAAACTTTATATATCGACTATGATGCGTTCACTCACGTCGTGGGCCAATCCAGTCACGGTAAGGAACGATCTGGCGACCAACCCATTAGCCAACAAGGCCAAACGTAAAAGCAAAGCCCAGAAGCTATCCAACCAGCCCGTCTGTTGTGTACAGGCCTGTGAGGGACCAACGGCCCAACCTCAAGGGATAGCCTCTGCAACTCCACCAATCGTAACAAAGTCAACCTTGTATCTCAAGGATAGAAACCTGGTAGCGCAGAAGACATTAGCGCGACAGGTCTCAACCAATAGAGTTGTTGGTTAACCATGGAAAATTGTTGTACTCGTCGATCAACGGCAGTCCAGCCGACTTACGCAAAGGGAGATCTTGCCCTTATTGGCCACCACCAGTCATGATTGCATCAACGCCACAAGACAACATCATAACACAGTCAT
>JAOVVI020012815.1:0-12088 GCA_028571085.2 Nepenthes alata | reverse complement strand
CCAGAATTTGGTTTACCGGTCTGAGGTCTTACATGGCAAAGGATTGCCCAAGCTGCTCCTTCAACTTCTTTATCCGAGTACTGTTTTGTCCAATAATCAACATGTCGTCCACGTAAAGGAGAAAGATAACAAAATCGTCTTTCGAAAACCTCTGTGTGAAAACACAGTGATCACAAGTAGTTCGCCGGTATCCTTGACTAGTCATGACTGATTTGAACTTCTTGTACCACTGTCTTGGAGCCTGTTTCAACCCATATAGGCTCTTCATTAGACGACAGGCTAGTTGCTCCTTCCATTTAACCTTGAACCCTTATGACTATTCCATATAAATTTCTTCATCCAATTCACCATGAGGAAAGGCTGTCCGGACATCCATTTGCTCCACTTCCAGGTTTTGGGCGGCTGCCAAGCACAACACAACTCGTATGGATGACAATTCTACCACAGGAGCAAAAATTTTATCGAAATCGATTCCCTTCCGTTGACTGAAACCTTTCACCACTAACCGTGCATTATACTTTGGCATTATGGTATTTTCATCCATTTTTAATCGGAAGATCCATTTGTTCTTTAGGAAGCTTGACTAAATCAAATGTATGATTCTCATGAAGAGAACTCATTTTATCATTCATGGCTTCCAGTAATTTTTTCTTACTCTCATCATCTATAGTCTCTTTATAACTTTTAGGCTCTTCGGCATCAATGAGCATAACATATTCACTCGGTGACAGACGGACGGACGACCGTTTATTTCGTGAGGATCGTCTGATAGGCACATCCTCGATCGGTTGAGGGCTGATTTTATCCTGGTCTTCATCAGGTGACGTGATCACCCTTCCATTATCCTTGGGGACCTCAGAATCATTGTCCTCATCTTCCATAGATACCGAACGGATAACATTAACACTTACTTTGTCCATTCGAGCAACATCAGAGTTGGTCTTCCTGCTGATATCCTCAATCGTTTCATTTTCAATGAAAGTCACGTCCCTTGATCGGATAAGTCTTTTCTCAGTTGGGTCATAAAATCTGTAACCCAACTCATCTTCCCAACAGCCTAGAAAGACGCACTGCATCGTCGTTGGCTCTAATTTGGTCTTTTTATCATTTGGAATATGAACAAAGGATTTACATCAAAACACTCGTAGATTATGATAACATGGCTCATTGTCCGACCATATCTTCTCCGACACTTTACCCTTCAGGGGTTTACTGGGTGTCCTATTTATGATGTGGGTCACCGTCTTCAGTATTTCGGCTCAAAAGTTTGGGAAAAGTTCAGCTTCATAAAGCATGCACCGTACTCTCTCCAGAAGTGTGCGGTTCATCCGCTCGGCCACTTTGTTCAATTGTAACGTGTTTGGTGGCGTCTTTTGATGTCTAAGACCATATAACCGGTAATAGGCATCAAAATGCCCTATGTACTCGCCATCATTATCACTTCGGATGACCTTCAGTTTCTTCTCCATCTGATGCTCAGCAAGAGCATGAAACTGCTCAAATATACCGAGAACTTGATCCTTTGTTTTCAGTAGGTAGACCCATAATTTTCTGAAATAATCGTCAATGAAAGAAACAAAATATTGAGCTCCACCAAACGACTTCTCCCTGAAAGGTCCACACACATTAGTGTGTACAAGATCGAGCAATTCTGCCTTTGGAGCGGACGAGTCTCAATGAAATGAGACTCTTCTTTGCTTGCCGGCCAAGCAGTGAGGACACATCCTCAGTCCGTCCTCCTTCATTCCCGGAATAAGACCCTTCATGGCCAAATGAGATAGTCCACGTTCACTCATGTGCCCAACCTTCGATGCCACAAGTTTTCAGACTCCTTACTGATTGCAGCAATCACATCTCCGGCCGTTGCGGACGCATTCATTATGTATAGGCCAGATCACTTTTTTTCTCTTGTCACAATAAGAGACCATTTGGTCAATTTTCACTCACCTTCGCAGAAGGTATTACAATAACCTTCGTCATCCAACCGACTGGATGAAATGATATTGAGTCAGATGTCAGGAATATGTCGAACATCATTTAATATCAACTTTGTCCCATTATTGGTAACCAGTACAACGTCACCTTTACTGATAATTTGGGATACTCCTTCATTGCCCATCCTTATCACTCCAAAGTCCACTCGAGTGTAAGATGTGAACAATCCCATTCTAGACGTGGCATGCAAGGTGGCACCAGAATCAATCATCCAGTCGGACTCCTCGTCCGTCAGGTCTGTCGCGTTCTCTTCACATGTCAATACGAGATCACCTCCTGTGACCACTGAAATAGAGGACTTGTCCTCTCCTCGTCCCTTTTCTCCTTTTTTCTTTTTCGCGTTCTCATACTTCCACTTGAAGTATTACTTCTTGATGTGGCCATTTTTGCCACAATAATGGCACTCAAGGTTTTGATACATTGATCAAAATTTGCTGCGTCCTTTTTCTCCAAGCTTTTGGCTGCGTCCTCTACTCCTTCCCCTAGACTTGGTCACAAGTACTTCACTGTGAGAAGATGTTGAGACCCTTTGTGACTGACTTGACTCATTCATGAGTAAGGAAGTAATGACCTCGTCCAGTTTGAGAGTATCTTTTCCAAACAGTAGCGTAGTGATAATATGGTCATAAGAAGCTGGCAGAGATGCCAGCAAAACCAACGCCTTGTCCTCCTCCTGAATCTTCTCGTCGAGGGCCGCCATCTGTGTTACAATCCGGTTGAACTCGTCCAAGTATTTTTTAAAACTCCATCCTTCCAACAACCGTAGGCCATAGAACTGCTTTTTCACGTGCAGCTTGGTTGTCAGGGACTTGGACTTATATCGGCTCTCTAACTTCTCCCAGACCTCCGCCGGATCAGTCTGGCCAAGGACCTCTTGGTGCGTGTTATCCGCCAGGCATAATTTAATAGTACAATTGGCAATATCTCTTTTATCTTGCCACTCCTCCTCGGACAAGCTTTTCGACTTCTCTTCCTTTTTCAGCGCTTTTATTGTTCATTCTCTGGTCAGGATATTTTTCACCATCTCTTGCCAGAAAATGAAATTACTCTACCCGTTGAACTGTTCCACGCTGAACGGTAAGTTCTTTGAGGATGATGACGCTCTTCAGACGAAATTCTCAACCTCCATCTGATACCACTTGTTGGCGACAATGAGCGGCCTACTGACAAGGATACAGGAACAATCCTCTGTTGGCTGGAATGGATGCCCGACTAATAAAAGTACACACACTGTAAAGTAGAAGTAGGAAAAGAGAAATAAATATCAAATATTTTATATAAAAAATTCTTCTAAAATAAAAAAAAAATTACGGGACACTAAATCCACAAAAATCACTAGGTATGAGAATTTGCTACACAAACTAAAGGAGGCGAAAATAAGAACAAAGTAAAGCTAAACAAAAATTTTAACACTTTATTTTCACTCACCGCTCTCTTTCTTTTCATTTTCTCTCCTCTATTTTTCTCACTACTACTCATTTTGAGTGTGCATGTACAAACATATTTACACCCGTCCTCCACCAGCATAAGCAACCATAGCCCAATTTGGTGGTTGGTGCTCAACTTTTAAGGTCTGCATGCGTGCATGCACACGCCTTGTCCTACAGCAGGCGATGTATGCCTACTCCTACAAACTGATCAGCGGTTAGAGTTCCAAGAATGATGTATACTAATTACTCAATCAGGAAGGTCAACTGTACACCTTTTTAGAATATGACAGTCATTTAGACCATCCTCTCATTCTTGGCTGGTCAATCACTCCGTTGACCGGTCGAAATAGTTCACCTTGATTCTTCAACAGAGTTAGACGTCTAACGATGTTAACCAGTCAACATATTGACTGGTTGAGGTTGTCGGTCTGGAAGGTTCCGGTCAACATAGTTGATTGGAATTCCTTCTACTTATAATAGCACACACGTGCTCCGTCCAAGTCCCCCGATCACAAGGACGTCTACACGGGAGTGATTCCCAACAAAATGAGCTCGTCTATTTTATTTAGAAAAAAATTTAGCCAAATGAAAAGCGCCTGATGCTATGTTAATTTAAGTTAATGAGTTATTCATAGTTTCAAAAATTGACTTATTTATTTTAAATGACCTAATTTGGATATGTAAGATCTTATAATGTCATTAAAACAAAATAAAAATTAAGATTTATTAGTCAAGTCATTAAAAAAAAATAATTAGCTGAATGCTGAAAAAGGTTATACAAGTATGACATATATGACAGCTGTTTTTCAAAAATGTTGAAAATAAATATTTTTTTCCCATTAAAATGCTCTTAAAAACTTATTTAATTCAAAAAAATATTATTTAATAAAGTTCTAAAATTGTGGATTATTAGTTGTAATTTAATAACTAAGCACTCACATTAAACAACCCAACCGATTGATAATAAGACTGATTTTCTTTTTCTTTTTTTTATAATTAGAAGCATAGTCCTACAACTGATCAAACCCCTACGCCTCTTAATTACGAAAGACAAGTCGAGACAATAGACTTGCTGGCAATTGTTTGTCTTTCATGCTTTAGAGCCCATGTACCTATGGAAAAATGTCAGTCCATTGTTCACATGCTAACCTATAAATAACACTGTTATTTATCATAGTATACAATCATCATTTTTAGACATAGTTCTTCCCATTCATATCACATTACTCAATTACATTAATGGGTCTCAAGTAACTCTTCTATAGCAATTGTTCTCTCTTTTCTGAACTAACAGCAATTTCTTAAATGCACAGTTCAGAATATATAAATACATACATATATATACAAAGAAAACTACGTATCTGACTTTATTTCAATTGATGCTATCATGGGCCCAGGGCCCTTTGGGTTTGTTTTTATACAGGCTTCCTTGCAAATTCAGAAAAGAATTTGGCTTGTTTTTCAAGCTTATATGCTCTCTTGATGGCTGATGCTTCCTTTCCAATCTTCTTAGCAGGAAGGAATCATGTGATGCTGGTGCAGTAGTTTGCTTCTCCTTACAAAACTCTTCAAAAATCAAACCCCGCCTCAGTAAAACAGTAAATATATATAAATGTATGCGTGCATAAAACTGTCATTCTCCTGGTATATGCATTTTCCTGGCTTTTCTCTATCAATGAGCTTGCCTCAATGTAATGGCAGCTGAGATCAAAGTGCATGCTAAGGTAATAATAACCAGAAGTGATGAAGCAACGTAAACTCCATCTTTCACCACATAGCAATCACCGGCGAGCCACCCTTTGCCGAATGGTTGCCTTGTATTCATGCTTGTTGCCGTGCTCATTAGAACCGTTACTATCCCAAAACTTATCCTGTTGCAAAAATAATTTATAAAATTAGTTTATCTCATTGGCAATATAGTAGTTAGGCTAAAGTGCTCAAACTAACAGTTATGTCAACAATTTTCAATGAGAACACTTTCCATATGCCAATAATGCTTGCTTCCCCAATTACGCAGGGAAGTGTTGGGGTCGGAAGACTCGGATCCACCAGATCTGGTAACAGCGGAAAACTCGAACCCCCGCCTTCGATAGCCACCATTTAGTATGAACAAGGAACAAGGAATGTACGGTATTTTTTACGTGGAAACCCCTTTCCAAATCGAAGAGAAAAAATCACGGGACACATAGTCTACCAATAAATTCACTATGTAAAATGGATTACAAACCCCTGAGATGGAGTATCCGCTACACACCCGAGAATAACAAAGAAAAACCTCACCAAAGTAAACGGGAAATACTCTCCACTCTTTTACTCTCTGTTTTTCTTTCTTCTCCCTCTCACTGGTTGTGCACTCCTCTCTATATTTTACAAGTGTTGGTGAAACGGCAGCTCGCCGTTTCACCCCCGCACACAGCGGCCAGCTACACAAGCCCCCTGGCTACACAAGCCCCAGCGAATGCTCGCCCATGGTGATTTCTCTATCACCTGATGGCCACTCTAATGGCACCTTGACCACTCCTCCAAAAGCTCCTGGTACTCATATATATAGACGTTCTGGCTCCACCTAACCCCATCTGCCCAACTGGTCATCTGTCAGATAATAGGTGCCACGTCATCACCAGTTCCCGAGCTTCCTGCAGGCCCATGCCCTGCGGACGGCGCATGCTCTGCAGCCCAACTGCCCACCTGTCGACCAATCCTGGAAAGGCATCTGGACTCTGCCAGCTGCCACATTCCACAGTCTCCAAAGGCCTAGTTGCTCACCCGGTCAACTTCTCGTTGACCGTCTCCTGCTGCCATCCGGTCAACCTTTCTTGTTGATCGTCTTGCTACCAGTCCACCGTCCTGTAGCACTCTTGTAGCCCTCAGACGGTCAACTTCCTGTTGACCGGATTCTGTTAGCCGTCCGCCGGTCAATCTTCATTGACCGTTTTTGCCTTCCAGCCAGTCAACATACGTTGACCGGCTAAAGCACCCTGATGACAAACAGTTTGTTGAAATTACCAACAAGGGCGTGACCAAATTCCAACAAACATAACACTAGAAAATGACACAACATATAATCAAAACCGGTGTCGGATCAAAACACTTACAAAACAGGCCCATACTACACCTTAGGGGATCCGGTCTGACCCGGATCAGGGGAAACTTTCATAAATATGTACTGGGTTCCACCAAAGTTCCACCTTAGGGGATCTGGTCTGAACCGGTGTCGGATTTTAAAGCAGACACAGTAATGTAAAATAACAATGAAATTACTATACATAAAGGGGTTGCAAGCACACGCTAAAATACAGAACTTAACAGGCTACCTGACACTGTAAACTGGCCTTAATGAGTTCCAAGTGCCACAAACAAACAAAACATGAGAAATGCTTTACAGCAAAGACAACACTAACAGCTTCAAAAGCCGCATAAGCAACTGAACATATAACCAGCAATAAAATATACAAGAGGGGGAAGACCTTAGTAGATGGCAGTTGAAAGCTAACAGGAAATCACCACAAATTCAATGCTTGAATCTTATGCTTACTCTGCTTCAATGATGGAAGCGATATATGAACAAATCCAAGGGTCTTCCTTTTAAAGAACTGCTTTGAGCCACCATTGTTGATTTCGTTCCTCTTAGTAAGAGGTAATGCTTCCCTCCGATGTTTATGAAGCATCTGATTCAAGGAAACCCTTTGTGTCTCTACCACCTGACCTTCTGCCTCATTTTCATCAACAAAATCACCTCGGGCTGCCAGATTCCTACTCAATATGTCTCCAAGTGAAGTTGTCGGCCTTAGGACGGGCTTGTTTTCATTGCTAGTATCCCAATGATTATACACCGATTCTTTCTTCCTTCCATGCTTAGATCCGAATCTTCTGAGAGCTTCTTCGGCGACAACTTTTCTTCTATTCATTACTTCATCTCTGCCCAAAACATCCTCCAGGGCCATCTCACTAATCCTTTTGTTTGTTGTTTCTTCTGATTTTTCAAACTCTTCCCCCCTAAAAAGGCCACTGGATTTCCTGGCTTTGCTGGCCAAAGAGGAGTATTCTTCTAAAGAGAGGCTGATTGGCCCTGCTTTATACTGAAAGACTTCTGACGTGCTCTCACTACTTGATAAATCCCCCATCTCTGCAAGAGCAACAGCTTTGGCAGCTCTAGCTGCTTCTTCCAACTTCTTGGCTGCATCCCATTTCATCTCTATCAGTTTTAGAGAAGTCTTTTTCTGTTCTATATCCGACATTGCCTTCAAAACCTCAGCTCTGGCAGCTTCAGCTGTCTTCGTAAACTGCTCAGCCTCATAATTTAGTTCCCAAAGCTCCCTTGATATAGCTGATACATCGTTGGTCACTTGACGCTTTACTCTTGATTCATTCAGTCTCTGGTTGCTAATCTTTGTATCCTTTGCAGTGTTAAATAATTGACTCTCTCTGTACTTTTCAAGTGAGTTCTTCTCCCTTTCCATTTTACTTTTCAGAGACTCGATAGAAGCTCGGATCGCTGCAAGCTCATTCGTCCTATGATGAAGGTTTATCTTTGCCTGATTTAGTTCCGCTATAATCAATCCAGAAGATGATGATGGAAAATATTTTGAACATTCCAACAACTTTACATAATTGTTGGAGGGAACAGGATCACCGGGATCATTGTTGGGAAATTTAATGCTAGAAGGGGTGGACATCCGAGGGATTGCCAAGCATTCAGATGCTTCATTCTGCACTTTTAGCTTTGACTCTTCCAGAAGCCTCTTTGTTGATTCTAGTTCTTTTAAGATATCCAATGTTTCTTGTTCCTTCAAGTTCAGATCTTTCAACATCACCTCAGCCTTCTCCACAAATTTATATATGTTAACATCCTCAGAATCATGCTGCTCACAATATTATTTGGACCAAATGGAGGAACACAAAATAAAATGGCATTCTCAAATATGAAATTCCAAATCAGTGACTAAATGCATTCCGCATTGTGCCACTAAATTTGGTATTTGGACATAGCATTCTCAAATATGATAGAATAGGATCTATCACGCAGAGTGTTTGGTTAGTAACTAAAAGCCAATAATGTGCCTACTTGCAAATACCTACTGTCGTTACCTCTCGTGGAGGGGTATGATTTGAAGAAGAAACATATTTAAGTTAGCAACTTTTAGATGGTAAATAAAAACACAAGAGAAACGGGATGATAGAAAGAGCTAAACAAAACAATAGATGAATTGAAATCTATTTCATTCCTTTGCTTGAAAGGATAAAGCATTAGCCTCGCATCCTAACGCAGCAGACTTACAGTTCACAATTTCTCATACATTTTTCTCACTATAAAAACAGTAAGTTTAAACAAAAACAACAACAAAAAAACAAGAAAATAAAGAAATTGCTCAAAGTTCAAAAGGGCACGATCTAGTTACCCATTTCGAACAGATAACTTGATTAAGACAAACCCACAAAGCACATTATCGAGGACGAGAACTTCAACTTAAAATTAGTAAAGCAATGGGGTCAGATAAATAGTCGAGTCTTTGGGGTTGAAAGGGATGTCCGTCCAAATCCAAATGAAGATATTTGTCCTCCCAAAGCAACCGACACATGAGAATATAATTTCTTTCTAAATGAAAAAGAACGATTAATTGCACCAAAGAATAGTTCTCTTTTAGACATTATATTGTGTCAATGATTAACTATGTTCCTCAAATTGGATATAAAAAAAAAAAAATTCATCTTCCCAAGATCTTTATAGTTATTCTTCTATTTTTAAAATTGCTTAGATTGATTGTAAACTCAAGTGATATTGCTAGGAAGGTCCTACTTATGCATGAAGGTGAGTGCAAGGAGTATCTCTTTTACGGCTTATTAAAAACACTTAATTTTTGTGAGTGGTTGAAAGAAAAAACATTGCAAAAGAATTATTTCGTGAAGATAGTGAATCACTGCATACAACAACACTCTCCCACTACAATCCCTGAGGGAGGGAGTCTTTACCGTGCAAGCTAAAGCAGAGAATTGACATCGGCAAACAGCAACCAAATCATCACACGAAGGACTTACATCGGCATTCACGCTAACCAAAGGGCGGGGAATCCAATACCCGCGGCCGCCAAACCGAATAACAGCCTCTTCCACCGACGCGATTGGTGGCGAAGTATCAATTTCCGCCCTCGGGTTCGAAACGGAAGCTTCGGAGCCGAATTCGAAGACGTCGTACGTCTGGGTGGCGGAATCTACGGTTTCTGCCATTTTATGAGAGACAATGGTGAGTGCAAAATGTGAGGGGAGTGTGCGTCTGAGACAAATTAAGTAGTAGTCGTCGTCGTCGTGTGGAGAGGAAGATTATGGTGAGAAGGGGAAATGGTGGTGGCCATCTCCAAGGTCAGCGAAAGCAACCCCACGATTAATGAATGTCCCTTACCGCACTTCCTGACCAGGGAGACGAGGGGATTCGCGCTACGGACCATAAATTGAAATAAATTTAACGGTATAAATCCTACATTAAAAAATATTAAAAAATAATTAAATAAATAGTTATTTTTTAAAATATTGGAATATTAAAGTATTAAAAATTTATATTATATAAAAATAAAACCAAAAAGTATAACAAATTACTTATTTTAAAGTTTTTTTAAGTATAAGATTTAAATCATTAAATTGTTAATCTAAAGGTCCATTGCACGTCCTTTGCTAGCTGGGCAAGGGTGTGATAGAGTGAGAGGAAGCCCCTCCTTCGTAACTTACTGCTATTAGATTATAATGATTTAACGGTCTTTATATTATTTTATTAAAAAAAATAATTTTTTTAAAAAAAATTATTTTGTAAAATATAAAAATATTATGAAAATTAATTTAAAATAAAATCGTAATCATTTATTTTTTTTTAAGTTTTTTAAAAAGAATATTGATTTAGAGTCTTTTGACGATATAAGCCCCCATAAAATTATTTAAGGAAATATGTAGATAATTTTATTTTTAGTATTTTTTTTACTAGGCGTATATTTCATTATTTTAATATTTAAAATATAAAATTATTTTTCTATTTAAAAAATAATATAAGAGCCTATATAGATTAAAAGAATTCCTACACATTCTACATCGAAGCTCAGATTTGGGGCTGGTGTATCTCCTTAAAAGAGATTTATTTAATATACCTTTCCCTCGTTCGTTGGATGAGAAAAATTTAACAAATATAATTTTAAAAATTTATTTAAATAACTATTTTTAAATTTTATTTTAATATTATGTTAAATGTTTACTAAATACAAATATTATAAAAAATATATATAAAATATTATATATAATTTTTTATATTTTATAAGATATATTATTAATATATCTTGAGAATTCGAATTGTTATACAAATTAAGGAGCCACTTGATCACAATTGGGTGCCCGAATTGAACAAGTCCCGTATTTGTCACTCGAAATTCAAATCTTGTACACTATAACAAGGCAAATAAGAGGTAAGAAAAATATAAGACTCACTTCCTGATATATCATTCGACATTTAAGTTATAAATCTTTCTATACATATTAGATGGATGCAAAGATGTGTATCTGAATTTAGAGATGATGGGAATAACTATTTATTTAGAGGACAGTGCACCTTTATATGCGTTCGGTTTGGTGCAGCGGCTTTGGATGATATACTCGGTTGGCAGAATGTCTAACTTTGTTAATCGTGCACTCTATTGGTAGAATGGTTCATTTCTTTTCTCCTTTTCTTTTAGTCTTTCGTCCACTTTTTTCATGAGAAGATATTGTATTTATAGTAAGAGGTACGCTTTATTTGCGGGCCCTTAAATCAATGTGTGGGCTTGGCACCCATTCGGTGATGAGGGGTATTACTTATTTGCGTAACGGTCACCTTCATTTAGTGGCAGGGTTGCCTGACTTTAGGTCATTGAATTGGTGTAGCCGCTGCCTGAAACGGTTCATTAAGTACTCCATTATAATCTTTTAATATTTGACAGTTCGAGTCATACCCTTTGGATCAGCCGTTACGCTATTTGCCTCATGGGTTTAGTAGGGTCTTCCATTAGGCTGTTTTCATCTAGGCCACTTATGCATCTATGAATTGGATTTGGGTTGGCTTAATTTTGGTCATATTCATCAATTATTAATTTTTTATTTAATGATAAAGAAATAAGAAGTATCTAAGCCTAAGTCTTTATGGATATGTATCCTCACAATTTAGCAGAAAATGAGAAGCTGCGAAAAATTTTAATTTTGATGTATACATGCATGTATCAAATGGCACATGATTTTTGTTAATGACTGAAAAATTCAATAACTAAATAATTTTAAAAATAAACCTTCATGTCTTTTTAGCCCAACAAAGAAAAATCCATTGCAAAATAAACGTACAACATAATTAGCATAAATACGCTAAATTTTAGTTAATTTATTCATGATAAGTGATCTATACTGAAAAGATTTTCAAATTTGCTCATCTAATAACAGATCTAGAAATATTCTGGACTTCTTTTGTGGCGATTTGGACTGGAATATGACTGCCATATCGGATCATATGGGAAATTAGAGATATCAAAACTATCAAAATTTTATAATAATATATGATAAAATATGATCACTACGGTCTAAACAACTCATATATTAAAAATACTGAAAAATAAATATAACCCCAAAATCTATCAAAATAAAAATAAAAATACTGTATGTAT
>JAOVVI020012814.1:0-12088 GCA_028571085.2 Nepenthes alata | reverse complement strand
CTATGCTATGATTTCTTTACTTTTCATAATTCGTCTCCCATTTCAAGGGAAAAAAGTATATATTTATAATTACAATATAATTATCAACGGCTTCTTAAAAAGGAATATCTAGCAACGATTTTTATTATTAAGTGAGTCAAAATTAATTAGTTCAATCACTATTATACATGTTCTGATTATAAAGTTAATTAAAAATGCTTGACATTTAATAACTGAATTGATAGTAGGGAGTTAATGCTTGTTACTTTAGAGATTCTCACCTAGACTAATTGTAAAGTTGGCAAACTATTCAATTGGACATCCGAATATATCACCATTTGAGTATATATATCAAACTAGGTTATATTCTGCCTAATAATCGCTCGACCATCTACTTAGATATTAACTTATTTTGTTTAAAATTAAGTTAAATCAGTAATTTTTAAGTTCTAAGCCTAATGGGCAAAGCATTGCTCATTTATTTTTCGCTATCTGGATTGATATGTTGGGCATATTTAATTGATACTGAACCCAACAAAATGACACTATTAATTATTTATAAACAAGCCATTTTACTATAGATACCAAATTTAATTAGTTACCCATTATATTACATAAGAACATTGTTAGATTAACATTTATTAGCCAACATTTGAATACATTTGAAGTAATGGTATGATAAGAATTTTAATTTGATAATTTTGATAGTTATAATTATGGTGATAAAATAAAATACAATATATTGGCTGCTATATTTTAGTATCGGAGAGTATGGCACTAATATTTTTTGATATAACGATAAAATTGTGATATACCAATATAATATTTTGATATATTGTGATATAACGGTTAATTTTTTATTATCAAATTACGATTCTTAAAAAAATATTTTTGATACATTCGATATTCAAAGTGTTGTCCAATATATATTGTATTAACATAACAAGTACCAGTAGTAATATATTCGGTCACGAACGATATATTGAAATTATGTTAGATCTACCTTGTAATGTTTGCTATACAAATCTTTAAAATAAAATCTTTAGTGTTAAAATATGAAAAGATATTCATGATTCAATGCACAAGTTATCTTCATTAAAAATTACATTTAGTTTCTCTCCATTTATCATTTTTTCTATTTTTTAAAGGAGTTATATATTTTTTATATAAAGGATGAGTATATCCTATTTTGGAAGAAATTTTTAAATCATAATATAAAAAAAAGTATTAAATTTTTATTCTTTTAAATCTGAAAACTGATCTCTTAATAATTTACAAAAATTATAACTTTATTCACACATTGAAAAAAATCCAATAAAAAAAATCGTCAAATAATTATTCTTTTAACCCTTTATTGATTATGGGCATGCTCAAGTACTGTCGTACCCATCACTAGTCATGCATCCACACTTTTACTTAATCATATCTTTCTCATACGTATAAAAAGATTATTGATTTGAATATTAGATGACATATCAGGGAGCAAGTTTTATATTTTTTTTACTTCTTATTCGTTTATTGTGGAGTGTAAGATTTAAATTCAGAATAACAAAGATTGGATCAATTTTTGATCGGATACTTAAGTAAAGTGACTCTCTAATTCGTTTGACAATTATAATTTAGAGACGTATCAAACATATGTCTATTATTTATCAAATAAAAAATAATTTTTAAAATTTTCAGATGTTTTTTTAATTAAAAAATTGAATCTATTAAAAATAATTATTTCTGTTTATTTGTTTCACATAAATATAAATTTCTTCATAATGCAAAGTGTATCCACGTGTCATGGGCCTGTTTTTGGGCCAGCGTATCGATGTTAATGTAAGTTTTGGCCCATAAGATCAACGGTACTCCACAGAATTTGCTTGTACGGGGCAACGTGCAACCACTTTCCCTATCCGTACCAGCTTTTCTCTCTCTCCCACCAGAAATGCTCTTCCATTACTCCACCTCCCGCTTTTCCCTCCTCTCTCTTTAGAAGCCCCAAAGCTTGCGCCCACTGTGTCTCTCCATCTTTGAAATCCTTATTTTCTGTTGAAATATTCTCATAAATGAAATGGGAAATGGAGATTGAAGAAGTAGAAGCAGTTCTGGAAAAAATATGGGACTTGCACGACAAACTCAGCGACGCAATTCACTCAATCTCGCGTACCCATTTCCTCAATTCCATTAAAATTCCCAGAAATCCCGATAAGAAAAACAAGTTTGTTGACTCGGCGGATGAGACTCGGAACGGGTTCGTATATACCAAGGACTACGAGAAGGACTCCGCCATCGCCGAGGCTAAGAGTCTCAATGGTATCCGTACTGCCCTTGAGAATCTCGAGGACCAGCTTGAGTTTTTTCATGTGAGTTTTTCTTCTTATTTCAGTTTTACACACACACACACACACTCTCTCTCTCTCTCATTATTTTTGAATTTTATTGCTTTGGTCTGGTGGAGCAAAAGATGATGGAAAATGACTTACTGAGGTTTTATGCCAGTGGTTTTCATTTTGAGGTGACCTGTTATCTTCTCCGAATCGAGTTTGGCTTTTTCTGTGACGTGTTAATGGATTTGAATGCTCGTTATCTGAGTAACTCTCTTTGATTTTTGGTAGGGCTATTATTTTTGCGGAATAGTGTTAATGTCAACAGCTATTAAAGAGAATGTAATATGTGCCAGAGTTAGGCTGTTCTGGGATCATCATTTTTTTTCTCTGTAAAAAAACAATTCCCTTCCTGGTACGATTTGATTTGAAATTTCCTCAAAGATGCAAAAATATGAAGAAGGGTCATAGATTTTTCATTCCTTTTTTGTTTAAAATAATATGAACTTTCTCGCTTGGTTTGTTGACTAGTATAATAGTTCAGGATCTTCCTTCAGATTTTATTACCATATAACAATGACAAGAAAACTTGATATTAAGAGGACCGTCCACTAGTTGAAGGTCCACCAAGGAACACTGCAGGCATTTCGGTCACAACATCAATCTGAACCTGGCAATTGCTCCTATTCTTGGGTATCATCCGTTGAAGCTTGTAAGGCTATACAGGAACTTGTTTCATTTTTTTCCTGATTATAGTTGGATATGAACTTCTCGCAGCATTAACGGAATTGAAAAATGAAGGCTTCTGACGTACTGTTTGATTTTTAAGTTGGACATCAAGGGAACATTCTGGGCTGAATATAAAGGCCTCAATGAAAGTCAGAAGAAAAGAATGGTTTTGTGTGTTAGTGTGAACATAAACAGGTGGATATGGAGGTTTTTAGACTCTGATTGCTGGATACCTTTCGTCCATGATTTTATTTAGACTAGGATTTCATAGAAATTAGAAATTTCATTTTTAGTTGTAAAATCATGGAATAAAAACAGAGAAAAATGGTGGTGTGACAAATTAGTTGTTACATCCCCGCGCGAGTAGGTATTAAATATTGATGAACAACCCAAATTATAATAATAACTAAAATCCTGATAATTCAAAGCTGAATTAGATATACCAACTCCAACGACCTAAATAGCAAAAGACCATAAATTACAGCAAACACAGGATTTGACCAAATTAAACCCTATCCGATCTCAAAATAAAATATTGCTCAACCCAAAACAACTCGCAAGAAAAGGCGTCAACAAAAACCAAACCATCACAACATCAAACTTGTACAAATCCAACTAGTACATTAATTTCAAATATAGACAAACTACAATAATCAAATTATACATCAATCCTTAAATGTAGATCCCAAATACAAATCTAAATACAAAATATAAATAAACAAAATCTTCAAGCATCCTCTAACCGAATCCCTTCAAGTCTCCATAGCATGCTAATTTAGAAGGATTAGAAATTAATTTGTAAAACGTGTGGTTAAAGCTCACCAATTATTAATATAGATAAGAAATATATGTCCATAGAGTAGAACGAAGGTTTGAAAAATAATAAAATACGTGAGAAATCCAATACATCAAATGATCCTAATATGTCAAAGGTCTGAATACCAAATATCTAAATATCAAATGTCCAAATGTGATTTTGCATGTAAAATTAGTAATTCATACATGAATACTAAGTAGTCCAAATAGTACGAAATCATTCCAAAGGTTCAAATCACATGATCTCGAAAGGCTCAAAGATCCAAATATCACAATTCTAAAGGCTCAAATATTTAAAGTCGGATAAATCCGAATATCATATTCAAAACTTGCAAATATTCCAAAGACCAAATATTTTGAAATACTAAATAAGATATAGGTAAAACTCTGAAAGAAAAAATGTAAATTTGAGAGCCAAGAATCAAAAGATCAATATTGAGAAAAAGTTACACATACTCCTGATAAGTTTAGACTAAAATATTACTATTTAGACACGCAAGCGGGTTGTCTACAAATTTTCCCATATAGATGAGATAAAACGCTATTTTCTTTTACCACACGTAAATAATAGGTACAATATTTTAGTTTTCTAATATATTAGGAAGTTAGAATATATTGTTTTCATTTAATTTCTTACAGTAGTTCTTGATAAAATATCAAACGGTAGACTTTATAATAAATCACAAAACTTTTCCTTTCTGAAGGAAAAATACAATCAAAACTTTTTACATTGTGGGAAAGTACAACTTCATATGGAGACTAGATAGAGTTCGGTTTGAAACATTTACATAGAATTCCATATGTAAGGTCAATGTATAAACTTAATGACTTTTCTTTCACAAATATTTTACATATAATATTTTATCTCAAATATTCACTTAATATGTTAAAGTGAAACAAACTCTTCAAATCTTCGATAAAACCCAATAGAATATCAAAACAATCGGTAAAAATCACACGCATATAACAATGTTCAAAGTGGAGATGTCAAAGATGGCTTGTAGGTACAATAAAACAAGATATATAAATAAAATCAAAGGATTCTATAGTAGACCAAAGAACGGGTTTAGAAATATTTATCTTAAACCTTTAATCTGGCAGATCTAACTCCCAAAGGATCCAAAATCTTTTTCATCTTCTTCTTCCTCTCCATTTTCTTTCTTTCTCCTTTTCCCTGCAAAATGGCCAAAGAGTGTGCAGGCGCACTTTTATAACATACTCGGCGCACGAGCGCAGCATCAGGTGCGGTCAATCTACCTCATCCGCGGATGTACATCACATCAGGCATGGCCTGGGTGCCAACATTCTACCCAAAATACGCATGAATGTTCTATAGGAGCGTATCAAATGTACCTCTTTTCCTAAAACACATATGAGCGTGGAAATAGGCGTCTATTAGGCACTAGACCTGATTCTTTAAATTTGAATTTTTAATCAAATTTTTACTATACAATCATTCCCCAAAGTTGCTCAAAATTATATTAATGATGTCATAATTTATAATTAAAAACCGGACATTACACTAGTATTGAGGGAATGGATATTGATAATAGTGTGACAATAATCAGAGGAAATAGAGCTATGTGATATTACAAGCTGAATGTCAGTTGGAGAGTGAAACCACTGTGTCACGGATTGAAGAGTAGGCATAAAAATTCTCTTATAAAATGGCAGAGCCATTGGCAGATAAACTTAATGCCTCAAATCAAGGAAGGTGATTCATCCTTTTTTGTGGACCAATAAGCAGACTAATATAATTGTAAACTTTTATATAATGCTGTATTCTGTGCATCCTTGAAGGATGGGGCAGGGGCTTTCAGAGGTTTGACTTTTGAATTGCTACAGCTGAAGGAAATGAGGGACGTAGTTTGTTGAGAGCTCCCCTTGAAGAAGGAGGAGGATTTGGTTGCAATTGATTGGTTAGGAAAAGATGAGGTCCTCAGTCTTGAAGGTTTCCTGGTAACCTTTTTTAGTGATGCTGATGTGTGGTGAAAAGGAATGCTATGAATGTCTTGTATTTCTTCCGTTGGTGTGCTTATTTGAGTAGAGAATGAATGCTTCTATCATTTGTCCTTCTCAAAGTGGCAAGGATGGGTTGTCTGAGTCTTGAAACCTCTCAGTTTGCTAGATGGGCATAAAAATGTCTCCTTAAGGTGTTCTCAAACCGGAGGAACAGGGGCTTTTAGTAAAGTTGTCCAAGTATTCAGCATGCATTTTTCCCAGGAAACCGGATTCTTCAGTCATCTGTTATTGTAAATGAATTGGTAGATATGAATAGGGTTGTCAAATGGTCAGTATGGATTGTTTGTCACCAAAATAAAGCCCAGAATATATATAATTTTTTTGTTTTTTAATTGAATCCAAACTAAATTAGCAATCAAAACAGATCTGATCCAATCCAAAAAAATTCAGGTTGAATCTGTTCACATTTTTGCTATTCCCTATGTTTCCAATATATTTTTGATAACTTCTTTCCTTTTCTTGATATAAAATTCCAAATATTGGAATTAAAATGTATAAAATCTCACAAGTTTGCCAGAAATGGTACTAATAATAACAAATTATGTGAGTTTAGACCGAGAATAAAGTAAGTTGAAGGAAAACAAAGGATGAAGTGGGCTGAGAGAGGAAAACAAATATGGCTGGGAGAAGCCAGTGTGTGATACTCCAATTCCTCCTCATTAGCATGCGAAGAATGGATTCATATAGTAAGGCTTTGGCGATCGGAAGTTATAAGAGTAGGAAATTCAGCAATCATTTGAAAAAAGATTTAGAAAAGATTATAGTTAGTTAGGTTAGTGTTTCCATTAAGTTAAAATTAATAAATTTTTTTCTTGTGAAATTGAGGCTTAGAATTAGAAAGAGGACAATCAGAGTGGTCCTTAGCTAGCAGAACTCCAAAGCAGCCATTGTTTTCTCCCAATTGCTCTAATAGATATGAATGAAAAATTGAGGGGAACAAATTAAAACGAGTTTCAAGTCATGCAATAAGCTTGACTGAATGAATATTTTATTTACAGGTTAGGTGTATTAGAGCTGTCATTATTGGACTGGACCGGTTAGTCTGACTATTGAACCAGTGGCCTGACCACTCCAGTTTTATCATGGTAGCAATTTTATCACAACCGGTCAAAGTCATGGGGTCAATTGGAAAGACTGGCCCAATTTGTAGAATGTTTACAATATATATTTTTGCAACTCTTTCTAAAAATTAATAACTTAGACGTTGGGGTTATTGTCCTTTTGACAATATTTATTAATCTTGTCACTAATTACTAGAGAGTACAGAGGGGAAGTGGCAAATGGGAGTACCATTGATTTCCTTAGTTAGAGGGGGCAAGGAGTTTATTCACAACAGGACATTGTCCTGGGAAGAGTCTGTGGATAGCCTTCTTCTTCACTGCCACCGGACTAAAGGCAGGTGGCAGTAGTTTCTTGTGACTGGATCAAAATTGGTGCATCTGAGAAAGATAAAACTCTTGTTCGGTTGGAAGAGAGCACAACAGATGTACATTATTCAGATACATGGAGATTTGTCCCTTTGGATTTGTGGTGCGGTGTGAGAAGGAATTAGACTGATGAGGTTACACTTCTTTCTCTTTTTCTTTTTTTCTTTTTTGGTGTGGAATGTAGTTTTCCATTTAGTTTTAAAGGCTTATGAAGAGTTAGCTATTACTTTTGTTATGATACGGCTTTCTCTTTCCCCCCATTAGAGAGTGTACTATAGGGATATCTCCTTTTTTCTACAAAAGAATTGTTGTTATTGACAAAAATAAACTGACCCTTTGCGTATGCTGATGTTAAACTGATCGTGCATGTTATTGAGTTCCTGTATGCTTTATGGTGAAGGTGTATACTTCTGCATACAAATCATGGAAGGACAATTCCTAAGTAAATTGAAACTAAAGAGAAAGCTCTGAGATACAGAAGCATTAAGGTATTAGCCTTGGTGGAAACGTGTAACCCGAATAGAAGATAATCACTGCTGTGGGCTATCGATAATTCTTTTACTAGGATTTAGGTGTTCGAAATTTGTTGTGGGTGTATACAAAAGTTAATGGCATGGTTGTTGACCTTTGGTATACAAGTTCCTGAACGCCTGTCCAAAACTTTTGTAATTTTCTTAAGATACTGACACGTTGCGGTGTGTTCAGATATGTTTTGGACATGCTTTGGGACAAGTTTGGGCACATTTTGGGTACGATTGGGACATCTTTTTGTTCAAAAGTTTTACTTATATTTTATATTTTTTGATAATTATACAGTGGAAAGTGGTAAAATTAAAATTTAGATATTGATTGATAAAAAAATTGCTATGTCAAGTTTTATTTTACTTTGTTAAGATTTATCGTTAATATTGTTTTACTATAATAGCTTATTAAAGATATTATAGTATAACTTATTTATATTAATTCAATTGCATACTTTCTTATGAATTATTTTTAGGGTGAATAAATAAGAAATATGTATTTTTCTCACTAAGTTAATATAAAATAGTATTATTTGTCAATTAGAAAAATAATAAAGTATGATTTTAGTTAATGTGTTCGCAGCGTGTGGCACCTTAATTTCTAAAAAAACTAGTGTGTTGGCATGTCACGGTTGTGTCCTCTGTCGATGTTCATGATTCTTATCCATTACGTGTTTAGAACTTACAAATCCTGTTGTAATTTTAGTTGTGTATGATTTCTAACTGCTTTATGAAAATTGACAGTAGTAAGAAATTAGAATTCCCTTAGCAGCGTCTTTTTGATTGGATTGTTTCACATTCTTCAGAGTAATATTATTTTTTAACTTAATGTCTATTGCACATCATTCATTCACCATCCCCTTCGATGAGGAAAGAGCATGTAACTTTGTGTCATGTCTTGCCTTGAAACTTTGATTCTTCATTTCATTTCCAAGTACCCTCGTAACTCTGCGAGGAAAAGGCTGGGCAATCAACACTCCGACATGGGTATGAAACGCTACCCTTCAAATCAGTGGAAAAATCCATGAAAATTTAGAAAATAGTCGTGCTTGACACTTGGGTATTTAGTTGTATGACTCTGACACTTGGAGACATACTTAAATCCGAGTAACATAGATTTCTGAGGCGCTTAGTTTGATTTTGATAGAGCACCTCGGCTTGAACTCTTCTTCTTTCATACACGATGGTTTAAATCTGTAGTCTTCCGAACTTGAAGCTATTTGCTGAATTCTTGTTTTTTCTCTTCTTTGTCGTCACTGTTGCGTTTTGGTTTTTACAACTTCCTTTACTTTGTCTATAGTATCCATCTCAGCTGGCTTTAAATCTTGTGTGTAGTTCAAAGTTCAAGCCACCTGCCAAATTCTTGTTTCCCATATTTTAAACCTCTTCACCTTTATCTATAGTTGTCATTGCAGCTTCAAGGTACTAGCGTCAAAGTTCATACTGTCCTTAGTTGATACACATAACCCGTGGTATATGAAACTGTGGAAATTGTTCACTCTTGGTTTTTTAAACTGGAGCTTACCACCTTCATTTAAAAATAGTGGTGGCCGTGATGTTGGGATGACTTATTTTTTAGTTGAACTTATTAAAAACAGTAGAGCATTTGATGACCATTTATTGTTAGATTGTCAATTATATCTTGCCATATCAACATGCCTTTTTTAATTGTTCTTGCACTTGATAAATCTAGTGGTATCGGGTGAGAGCTTTACATGTAAGGGTGGAATTTCTCATCCATTATTTATTTTTGGTGTGTTCTGTTGATTTAGTTCAACCCACTAAATATGCATTTATAGAGATGGAAAATCATGCCCTCCCATCCCTCTTCAGGGTGTTGGGGAGTGGTGGTGGGCAGGTGCATAATGGGTAAGGTATGTGGGTGGAAGGGGGGCTTGAACTCATCACCAGTCTTTTAGGAAGAGAAGAAGTGACAACTCCTCTCTGTTGGAGTTTCTTTGAATTGCGTAATGGAAATTAGATTTTAAAAATATAAGTTTACTTTTAATTTTGTTGTAATCGGAAGTGAGGAAAATTCAAATTCTATTGTTTGGATTATATATGAAATTACAATTCCGAGTGAAAAAACAAAGTTGAGGTATTATTAATTTTTTAATTCATATGTAAAAATAAAAAATAAGAAGCCCAATATAACTTTTAAAATTTTTAATATATGAAATTCAATGTAATATAATTTTAAAAAATGTCATTTTTGGATATAGATAATAGTTTTAGATATATATTATTTTAAGATATTTTTATACAAGATTTTTTATTAGAATATTGGCTTTTAAGTTTTTATATAATATTTTTTAGAATAAATTAAAAAGCAAAAACATGGTCAGTGCACTTCTACCCGACTTAAACGACGACCGAAAATGTTTTATTCGATCGCTCTTATCTTATTTGAGTTTATTATATAATCGACAGATAATTTTTAATCTTAGAATTATAATTATTTGCTTTAACTCTAAAAATTATGAGGAATTATGCTTTACTATTTTTCAATTTCAATGAATTAGAAAATAGAATTAGATTTTCAATTTTGACTGATGTCTGATAACATAATTGGAGTTATGTTTGAATTCTAATTTCAATTATAATCAAATGGGACTTGGATGATTTCCTCTTTTTTTTAATGATGAAATTCTATTTGATGGTTAAATTTACGCTTAAAAAATGCAGATGATTGAAAGTTCTTGTCTTCCTTCTGACGGAGGAGGGCTTTCCTTGGCTTGCGCTATAGCGTGTTCAACTACTTGTAACTGTGCCATCATAATAACATGGAGGAGAAATTTTATGTTTCAACGTGACTTGATGGTTTGCTTACTCTTCTTTATGTTTTTGTCTTCGTTTTGCCAGTCCGTGCAAATACAGCAGCGAGCAGATAGGGATGCTGCGATTGCACGGTTAGAGCAAAGCCGCATCATTCTTGCCTTGAGATTAGCTGAGCACCATGGCAAACGATACACCGTCATAGATGAAGCTCTTGACTTTGTGGGAGACGTAAGGGATGCTACTTTTGTATCACCCGAGAATCTGTTCGGCCCATCTCCAAGTGCACCCGTCGAACATGCCGCCCTCCAAAGAAGGAATAATTCGAATGTCTTCTTAAGAGTTCTGTTGTCCGGTTTCTGTTCTGCAAGAAACGCGATAAAATTGGATAGACTCGGCGGAATTCTTGGCAACGCTGCTTTGTTCACGTTCAGCATGATCGCGATGCTGCATCTGCATCGGGTCGCTTATAACGACAATCATGCTCTCGAGATTATTCCAAAGCGTGAAAGAATCTCAAAGAGGATTTCTGGGCCCGAGGGTTCTTCGCCATGCAACTTTGATGTATTGTCGGCTAGAGGGTGACTCGGCCTTATACCACAGGTAAGATTTTTTGAACGGTCGAGCTTTTCTGCGACTTCATTGCCCTTTTTAGGGTTCTTTCATCAGCATTTTGCGTCTACTCTCGGGAAGTAAGCTTACGTGAGGCCGCTGTTATCCGGTTTTTATCTTCCTCAGTCGGTATCATATGCGTTGATTGTACATGTTCAAACTACAGAATATATTTGGTTTTAGTTGGGTGGTTCTCTATGGTCCTCCTTTATACTGTTGATATTTTCCAAAGATTAGATAATATTTGTTTGATGAAGATGAGGGAGCTTAAACTTCTGTAGACTCTTCTTGAATTTGTGCTTTAAATTTGAGGTTTATGTTTTCTCCAATATAGTTTGCATGAGACTTTGTTGGATTTACTAATAGGCTCGAGATTCGAATTTGATCGTTATGGATTTGGTACCAAGATCGTGGGTGCCCAAGAGCCCCACATTTGGTATGCCTCCTTGCTTATGGTATGCTAGGCAATAATTTCTTTATTCTAATTCAATTGAATTAATTTTATGCTCCTGGTGAGGGTTGTAATGCGATTTGAATAACTAAGCTGTGGATGCTATCTGATCTTAAACTGTTTACTTGTTTGATAAAAAGTAAAAGCGTAATCGAAATTATTTGCCTAGTTTAAAATTTTATTATAATGTCAAAACGGTTTATTGATTTAATTATATAAGTTAATTAATTTTTAAATATTATAATATATGTTAGATAAATTGAGACTTCTGGCTTTATCCTTGGCATCCAACTCGATCAATACACCATCTAAACGAGTGAAGAAGTGTCTAGAAGCACGGAGTCGGTTCGAATCGGAAGTCCGAAAACAGAGCACCAAATGGTCGAAGGTATAAAAATTGATTCTTAATTTCGCTTTTGTGGTTGTTTTAGCCATTTAATTTTT
>JAOVVI020012813.1:0-12089 GCA_028571085.2 Nepenthes alata | reverse complement strand
AGGCCTCCCCAAATGCTTATATTGATGTCACATGTAAGGTCAAATAAACAAACATGTCATAATCTTTCTTCACAATATTTCGGTATACGAACATAATTTTTCCATATATTCATTTGTTCAATGAAAAATAAATGAAATCTTCAAGGATTCAATAAAATCAAACAAAAGGATAAAATTTTCGGTGAAATACACATGCATATAACAATATTCAAAAAATGGGTATAATGGGTAACATACATGTACCATAAAACAAGAATCGTAAATAAAATTGAAAGATTTATATAATAGACCAAACATGAAGATTAAAAATATTTACCTTAAACCTTGCATTTAGCTTATCTAACATAAAATATCTCCAAAACTTCTTTTCTCCTCTCTATTATTCTTCCTCTTTCTCTCTTCTCTTTCTCTCTATTCTCTCCCTTTTCCTACGTGAAATGAAAAAATCAAGCGGAGGTCTTTATATACCCTAATCGGCATATGAACATTAGTCAGGTATGCATCAGGTGCCATATAGATGCACAAACGTGCACCAGCACCGCAACAAGTACACACTAAGTGCAACATTCTACCTCATCTGCGCATGAGCATCCTATATGCGCCTCCCAGGTGCAATGCTTCTCCTTAAAATACGCATGAGTGCGGGGATAAGCGCCCATGAATTGCTGATCCTGATTACCATAATTTTATTTTTTTTCAAATTTTTCATCATACAATTATTTACCGCATCATCCCAATGCATATTAATTATGGTGTCATCAATTATAAATGAAAAATCAAGTGTTATATAATACCTTCCAGATATTTATTTTTTAAAAGTTTTTTCCATATTAGATTTTGTTAGATCCCAGCAAAACGAAACCACAATAGCTAACTCGGATGTGAAAAAATGGAAGATTTAGATAGGAAAAAATAAATACCGCCGATTAGGAAAAATTAAGAACTTGAATGGGTGAATAGACGATTAAAGGAAGATCCAGAATAAATGGGCCAATCAAGATATCCTGCAAGCGTCATTTGGCTAATTAGAAGGCTCCGTGCAAACAAGCCAATCTAAAAGTTCCAACAAAATTTACCCACAATAGCTAACCCAAATGTGAAAAAATGGAAGACTCAAATGGGAAAAATAAGAACCCCAGATGAGGAAAAATTAAACATGGATGGGTTAATAGACAACTAAAGGCAGGCTTAAAATAAATGGGCCAATCAGGAAACTCTACCTTCATCATCCAACCAATCAAAAGGCTATGTGCAAACAAACCAATCAAGAAGTCCCAACTGCATCACCCGCCCAATAATAGGAGAGTACTTCACCATTAAGAATCCTCCATTACTTCACTATTGAGATTTCCTCCTCACTTCGTCGACAAGACTTCTCCGGCCCTCCCATATTTAAGGAAGGGCCAAAGACAAGAGGAAGGGACAAAGCTTAGGAAAAAAGCCTAAGAAGAGCAAATGCTAGGAGAGGAAAGAGAGGCAGCTAGCACACCACCAGCCACCAGTGTCAGCGCAGCCACAAGGGCGATCATTGCCACCAACAATCGCCACGGCAGCTGTTGCCACCAACTGGACCTGCATTTGATCTGCCGCCATTGCCACCAAGTTTGTGCTCATGCCAGGTCTATTAACCATGCCCACACTAGGCCAAGTTTAGTGCTACACCCGCCTAGGCTCACACCATGATTGTTAGATAGAGCCTGCCCATTCCAATCCCCCCTGGGCTAAAGCTCCCACAACATAGCTTGATGGTGCTACCCGTGTCTAGCTCTAGTGCCACCTAATTGCTAACTGGACACTCACCAGCGTGCAGCTCCCTGAGGCGACTGCTTGCCCACGCCATCCACCTGCACCCTTGCTTGATGGAACCACCGCTGCTAGCTAGCCATTGCTTCGCTGACTGCCGGTCCAATCACTGCCTTTTTTATATTGGCCTGGCAAGAAACTCAAGCTACATCGTCCATAAGTCTGGACAGGCTCAACCCAGATCTAAGGCTTGTATACAACCCAAAAGGACAAAGGGCTCAGATGCTAAGATATTTCCATCTTCCAAAGGACCACAAGGCCTAAATAGGCCACAACTTCACACTCAATGGACCAAGCCCAGTAAATTCTCCCTAATAATATTAATTATTTATATTTATTCTATCAATTATTTAAAATATTTTATTAACTTGAACATTAAAAGTACCCTCGAAAAAATCCTCTCAAAGTTTCTTTTATCATTTGTTTTTATTTGTAATGCCCATAAAACCGATTCAAGGTTTCAAATCATGCTCGAATAAGGGTCATTAAAGGATCTAGATCAAATCAATTTTCCAGGTATGCATCAAATTTGATATTCATTGGATGTTACAATGTAGAAAATAAAAAACCCACTATCTTCATATTTTTTGTTTTTAAATCAAAACCATTTGATTTTGATCAAATGGTTGAAAAGAGAGTAATTGAGGCTACTTTTCCTTTAGAAGAAGCAATCCCCCTTGCCTATTAAACCACGGAATCTCTTCTTCCTTCAAACCATTTGGATAATAAGTTGAATATTGGCACCATTGTTCCATCATTTCTGAAGCACAGTAATTGCAAACCAGAGTCTCCTATGACAATTTACCAAACCCACTTATAAGGGCCAAGGTAAAGAAAACTATTTAACAAGCAAATCCATTCGTCTACCCAGCCATTTGATAGTAAACTGAACATTGACACTACTAGGCCTTCCAAGCCCAGATATCTCAAACCATAGGCTCCTATAACAATTGAATCCAACACCACTTATCAGGCCAGAAAGAGCATTATCAACCCTTCTAAAATCCCAAACACAGAGTAGCTATGAAAGTCCCAATCGATAAGGACCCAACCTTCAACTCACCAACTCAGATACACAACCTCCACCACAAAAATGAATATTTATTATGAACAAAAAGAAAGAGACAAAAAAAAAGATATAATCTCTGACAAACTTGCATCCATGACTAGAACAAATGCCTCACATTCCCAGCATTGTCAAAAAGAAAAAAAGTTTTACCTTTTATCTCTGCCTGTCTCTGTCACCCACCCACTCCCCCCCCCCCCAAACAAAAAAAAAGGTCACAAAAATGGTCAAAAAAAAAAAAACACCATACAGCAGGTCACAAAAATGGTCTGCGCTGACCATTAATTTTGATTTTCGAAGTTCCTAGACGTTTCACCAAGGAATTTAAAAAAATGTCTCAATAAACACAATATTAAAGCATGGAAGGATAAAATAGGCTGTAGCTATTTACTATTATAAACAATCATGGTGTGGATTGGGGGAAAAGATTAAGCATCAATGACTGTTGCTTCCAATAGTATCAACAAGTCTGCAAATGAATACACAAAATATGTGAATAGCAAATTGTCATTCTACAAAGACAGTTAGACAATCAGCATCAATTACTAGTGTATTGGGCCTATTTGATCTCATAACAGGCCATCATGATAACTCTTATCAATTATTGGACAATGAATGGGATAGTATCTTAAGAGAAACACTTATCAAAAAAATTACTAAGAGAAACATAAGATCCCAAGGTCCAAGTTAAGTAGAAAACTATTGAAAGAATGTGATGTCAAACCAGATAGATTGTCAATTACAGTCAGACAATCTGAAGAAGCAAAAGTCTTACTAATTGAATCTAAAATGGATCTTGAGCTAGAAGTTGGATGAACATCACTTGAAGAAGCAAATTAGAACGGGAGAAAACCAATTAGGTGACCTAAATTTACAATTAGCACATAATGAACATACGAGTTTCAAGCAATTACTGTATAAAATGAGTATTGTTACAGTAAATACAATAAATTATTGAGAAAACTAGTGACAAATTTAAGAAAGGACAGATCAACATTCAATATCACATGTATAAGAACTCTAATATTGTATGGGAAAGAGATAGAACTTCAATTCCCTTGGAAATAGGAAGATCTCTTCTCTATTTTCCTTAATTGATGGGAGAGATGAAGGTTGTTGATCAGACACTAAGGTGACATCAACTAAATACAAGAGGAAAATGCTAAGAAAAAAAGTAAAACAAAATCACAAAAGTAACAACTAAAAATTCTCAGAAAATCTAATAGTAGAGAAGAGGAGGATAGATATAACACTATTCCAAATACATCAGATGAATCCATGTGAAGAATTACTCCATCAAAGACTTCTCATCATTCTTGTTAAGGAAATAAGAAAAATTAGCAGGCAAGCTTATGACTGAAGTAAATCAAGGGGAAGATTATTCTGTCTTATTTTTTTTCTTTCTTTTATGTCCCTTTCCCTTATTGTAATATTCTATTCCTCTACAAAATGTAGAGAAAGGGAAAGGAAGGATTAATCTCCTCCACTTCTCACATTCATACAAAACCTAGTTACAACATGGTGTAAGAGCAGTAAGGGTTTCACAGTCCCCCCTAATTCTTTTTCCACGTTATTCAAATAAAAAAACGAGAGAGAGCGAGAGAGAGACCCACAAAGCTAGTAGGTGGTGTTCTCCATTAAACTCTGGTAAGGAGCTTGTTTGCTAACCTCTGTTCTGCCCTAACCATGTTGTGTTTTCAGATTCGTTGGTACTCTGTTTCCATTGGGTTTTTAGATTCCTCCAGATTTCGTTGGTATTCTTTATCTTCGTTGATGGTAGTCTCTGTTCTCAGTGGTTTCGTTGTTGCCCTAGCCGTTAAAGCAATGCGTGATGTTTATTAGTTCTTTGTGTTGGTGATATCCTCATTTCAGTAGTTGTAGGCTTTGTTGACCTCATCTCTATTGAGTACTTGAGTTTCTTTTGATTGGTAGTTTGTAGTTCGTATTTTGTTTCCCTAGCCACTGTCATTTGGCAGATGCCATTTGGCTAAGTTCTCTCGTGGAAGTTCGGTTTAACGTTTGGGTCAACTAGGGGAAAAAAAACCTTGGCCAAGGGTATCAATCATTTAGCCTTAAGAGCTACATTGGGATATTATCCATTTTTTTTAAAGTGTTTCTCCGTGGTAAAGGCCTCTTCCAACATTTGGTATCAAGAAGACCTACAAAAATATCCAAGTTCCCCGATGAAGGTTAATCTACTACTCATCCCAATGATCAATGGGATCAAGAAGATAACGCAATTCTTTGGCTGATGTAAACTAGCATAGAGCCCCAGATAGAAACATCTCAAACATATGTACTCCAACATCAATAATATAATGAAGTGTGCAAACAATTATTTGGCCTTGAAAAAGGATCTCAAAATTTTGTTGAATGCTATAACCAATTCTTAAATGTTTGCCAAGAAATGAACTTATATCTAACACTTTCTTTAAATCTCAAAGTTATAGCAAAATAATGAGAGAATATTCACATTGTAAAGTTCTTTATTAGCCTTCCATCTAACTTTGAGGCGATTCATACATAGATATTATGTAGGCCAAGACTTCCCTCTCTTGCAAAGGCATTCTCCCACGTTCAACGCTCCACTCTCTTAGATAATTCCACTACTAGAGACAAATCTTCATTTGTTGGTCACGGTGGTTGAGTTCCTTTTGGGGAGGAAATGCTAATTAAAGAGGACGAAAGTCTAAAGATAATATTCCATGGGGAAACTATGACTCAAGAAGCACTCAGAAAGCCGTGACTCTCAAAAATGAACATAGTGTGGTTCCAATGGTCACTCCATCAAAAAATTGGGTAGTTTTGCACACCAAGCCTCTTCAGTGAAAATTGATCTCCTCATCTAATGTTGTTCCTGTTATAAATCCTAATTTTATACCAATACTACAAGATGAATATGCTAAGTTCCTAACTCATAAAAGGACTAATTCCATCACTAACTCTTGCATAGTCAGGTACAACATCACCCTGTCTTTCATCCTCCACTTATAGTCCATGGATCATCGAACATATGACTGGTTCATCCATTTTCCTTTTTTATTATCAACTTGATTCTTTTAAATGTGTTACTATACTAATGGTTCTCGTGCTAAAATTTTAGGCTTAGAGAATATCCATTTGACCCTAATCTAAATTTATCTATTGTTATTCATGTTTCAAACTTCCCATTTAGCTTATAATCTATTAGTCAAATTACAAAAGCTTTATTTTTTTGTCAATTTTTACCTTTACATCTACACATTTCAGTACCTCATGATAAAGAACATAATTGGTACAAGACATGAAGCGGGTGGTCTATATTACCTTGACATCTTGCCCAACTCTCCTCCTCAAGCTTTCCAGTCTACGACACCTCCTATGCCATGGCACTATCGTCTTGGTATCCATCCTTGCCTATCATACAACATCAAATTGATCTACACTCTACATCGTCTCTTCCATGAGAAACTTATCAATTTAGCATGCATAACGGTGTGTCATTTGCTTCTAAAAGTGTTAGTCATGTCTCTACACCACTTGGGTTGTCCACTCCAATGTATGGGGACCAATTCATATTTCTAATACTAAATTTCATATTTTGTCACTTTTGTAGATGATTTTTCTCATATGACTTGAATATTTGATAAAACATTGCTTCAAGCACTATTTATCTTCTAATTGTTCCAGCCCAAATTAAACTCAATTCAAACATAAAACTCTGATTCTTCACTCTACTAATGCCAAATAATATAAGTCCCCCACTATTACGTCCTATATCGCTTTTAAGACATTCTTTATTAGACTTCATGTGCATATACTTTTCAACAATATCAGGTCGATGAGTGCAAAATTCATCACTTGTTAGAAGTTAATTAGGCCCTTATGTGTCACATGCATGTTCCTAAACAGCTTTGGAGTGACATTGTTCTCACCGGGTGCTATCTCATTAACTGGGTGCTATCCTCTGTTTTAGATGGAGTCTCACCTTTCTGTCCTCTTTCCATCCTCACCGCTCCTTTTGCTGCCTCTAAGGGTTTTTGGGTGCTTATTATTTTCATAAGCTTGGATCTAATTCTAACAAGCTAGATCATCGATGTATGAAATGTGTCTTTATTGGTTCTCACACACAAAAGATTATCAATCGTATAATCCTTTACTTAAGTGTTATATTGTAAATATTGATGCCATATTTTATGAATCCATACCATATTTCTCGAAAGAGCCTCGTGTGGCACCCTATGCTTTGATATCTAATCCCTATTTTCCATTTGGTGTGTTCTCTAACAACACCAAAGTATATCTAGTTGCATCTTTACACAGACAACAAAGACCTATCTAAACCTATATAAGTTTATACTCGACGACAACCTACAATTATGCCTCCACCAATCTCCTTCTCGTCTACAGATCCTACACCTACAGATTTTGAATCTCTACCCATTATTCTTCATAAAGATAAACATACTAGTGTCACAAGAATCTTGTTACCATATATGTTTATGTTGATTCTTTGTCATCGCCTTCTCATATTTCAAACTCAGTTTTCTAATATGATTATACCTATGAGTGTCAAGGATGCATCATCTGACAATGGACAGAGGAAAGCCATGGAATACAAAATGGCAACACTGCATGATAATAAAAAGTACCACATTGCACGCCCACTGTTTCTTGAAAGTTGTTTCTTTACATAAATTTAATCCGGATGGCCTTATAAACCCCATGAAAGCCCAATTGGTTGCTAAAAGTTACATGCAAACCTATGGGGATGTTAATCTTGATTGGCCTCTCCTTTAATTGGATGTTAAAATGAATTTCAAATAGTGACTTGCTTGAAGAAGTTTACATGGATAAACCTCCAAAGTTTGTTACTTAAAGGGAGTACAATAATAGTGTTTATAGATTGAAGGAGGCATTGTATAAAGTAGATTAGTCACTTAGAGCATAGTTTGAAAAGTTTTCAAAGGTTATCATCCAGTTTGGCCTACACGCTGCCATAAAAACCACTCCAGAATGCGTGCTATGCTATCATTGTAGCCTATAATATTGTTATCATTGAAAATGATGTAAATGGGCTTGTGCATCTAATTCATTTCCTACAACAATGATTCCAAACAAAAGATTTTGGCAAACTTCGTTACTTTTCAAGATAGAAGTTCTTAAATCTTAGAAAGGTGAAAATCTAGGAAATATGTACTTGATCTATTGCACAAGGCTGGCCCCCTTGGCACTCATCTGGTAGACAATCCCATGCACCCTAATCTGAAGTTCCAAAAGGATGAGCCACATTTGATAGAAAATCTATGTTTGCATAGTAGGCTGGATGGAAAACTGAATTATTATCCTACTACGACTAGGCCTAACATTTTATATACAATCAATGTGATGAGTCAGTTCCTTGAAGCTCTTTGAATTCCCCCATGGGAATTGTTATGCGCATTATTAAGATCTAATGAAGGCTCCAGATTTGAAATATTACCCAGATTAAACAGATATTTTTAGGCAGAAGGATTCATTAATGCAGATTGGGCAAGGTCTACTTCCGATAGACAATCTACCATGAAGCATTTAAACTTCCTTAGAATTAACCTTATTTCATGGAAGAGTAAATACCAAATTGTGGTATCAAGATTAAGTGCATTAAGTAAGCATAGCCTATACTACAAGTGAGCTCACATCGTTACAATTTTCTTTTCCAGGAAATTGGTTTTTCTCCTCGTACTCCTATACTAATTAAGCTGAAACGTGTTACAACAAATCTAGTATTTCATGAAACGACCAAGCATATCAAAGTTGATTTCCATTTTGATCAAGATAATATCATAAATGGTGATATATACACATCATTCATAAAGTCATAAGATCAACTCGCTAATATGTTCACGGTTCTCTTGGTAGTAATAAGCAAAAATTCATTTGTTTCAAGTTGGTTTTAAACAATATTTACACACCAATTTAAGGGGGAGTGTTAAGGAAATAAATAAAATAGGCAAACAATATTGTGATTAGAGTAAATCAAGGAAAACTTTATTCCGTTTTACATTTACCTATCTCCTTCCCTTATTGAAATTTCTGTTTTTCTACATGATGAAGATAAAGGAGAATGAAAGATTAATCTCCTCCAGTTCTTACAATCATATATACCCTAGCTACAACAACTCTCAAAGGCTCTATTGTTCCTTCTCTTCCAAATGACCAACAAAACAACTAAAGGAATACACCTCCAGGCTTACTCTCCCATCTAGTTCTAGGTTCCCCAGCCAAAAGCTCCCAATCAAAGAATTGGGTTAAACCCAGCAAATTCTCAAGACATAAAGGACAGCAACAGACCATGTACTCTGAACAATACCACACTGAAAAAGCAAATGACACACATAATAGAATCTATTTAACAAAAAACAAGACCACGAAACTGTAAATTATCCCTAAGCATGGATGAAAATATCGATATCAATATTTATATCAATTACCCAAAAAAACTCTGAGAATCATAAGCTACAAGCTGTATCGGTCGATATATCAACGATATGACAGCATATCATGATTCAGCCGTAATATCGGAAAATATTGATATTGCGGGCTTAATATCAATATAAACGGCTGGTATTCGCATCTATATCCCTAAGGCCTCTTCCCATGGAGGTTCCCAAGCAAAAAATAGAACACTTAAATTGGAATTCCTTATCAGCTTTCAAGGAAGACAAATAGCATCTGCACAGAATAACTGTGCCTAGAAAGAAAGATCTAGCATCTCTCGTACACATCCCTGAGTATGAGCCATATCAAAGAATCTAGACTAGAACAACCAGCCCACTGTCATTGAAAAATATACAATCCCAAACAGTAGCACGTTTGTCTGAAGACAGATTGCAAATAGCAGTAAATATGTCATTAAGAAGGCACCCCCCAGTTAAGAAGGCACCCCCCCAGTCAACAGGTAAAGCCAAATTATGATAGTAGTCCCAGATCCATCATCAACTATGAAATGTGAAATAAATATTAACTACATCTTTTGCGAATTTTACTACAATCTCACACCAAAATTTCCATGAGAAGACATTGAGAACCTATTGAAGGAATTGGTATCACAAATGGAAACAATAACTAATCTCCAAAATCAATTGCTGCAACTGCAAATCTCCAAAGCTACTTATGGGAAAAAGCTGTTGTGATATGGTGTGCTGTGACTGTGCTGTAGCTTTGCGAGAAGCTGGGAAAAGTTTTGCAAAATTGTGCTGTAAATATACAACGAAATGAGAGTGTTGGAGAAAGCAACTTGGGGCTTCTATTGCAAAACTTATTTGTTAAAATCAAGCAGCTTTGAAAAGCTTTCTTCAAGCTTCTAACTTTGGTAAGAGTAATATCAGCTGCATCTTTCCATATCTGCCACATTTCTGTTAACTATGCTTCCCATTCCAGTTCCCTCTCCCCTTTCTTTTAATTTCTGGACAATGGATGAAAGGATAGTGAAGCTCAGAAGTTGAACCCTTGTCATTAGGCAAGGGAAAAAGACAGCTCACCAAATAAACTGAAACCATGGCCTTAGACAGTAGTTCACTTTCACCTAGTTCGGCATCAAGTGTGCCAATTCATGTTTCGTTGAAAGCACTAATTACAAAAATGAACCAAGCCCTTAACAAGGCCCCAACCAAAGCTCTACAATAAGCAATTTCAGAACGTGAAAACAAGCGTCAAACATGGGTATAGAAACTCTTTGATAAGACTTTAGTGGAGCTCAAAGAAGCAAGAACCTAATGATCCATTGGTCATCACTTTTCCCCCAAAAATATCCTATTGGTCAATTAAAAGCATTCCATAGGGACAGGCCAATATCTGCTTCACAGAATCCCAATCAAAGAAACATCCTCAATCTTTAAAAAATAGACCAGGATTTTTAAGCATCGCCGTTCATGAAGAAAATATAAAGCGGGAAGCCCCATTTTGCCTAAATTATGAACCCCCTTTCTATGGTTTCTCTATAAAATAACAAATTCTTGATCACAGCGACAAAGGGAAAATGATGTGGGATCATATACCCCACATTTGCCAGACCTGGACACAACAAAAACTGAAAAAAAAAAAAGCATCTAAAAATTTACATCCAAAGATCCGAGTTAAAATGATCATGAATTAAGGGATAGTTTCGCCCGCTAGCATCAAGATATGTGGGTCTAATTGAGGAAATTCCTCCAATTCGGAATCAAAATATTCAAGTCCACGAAAATGAAAGAAAGAATGATAAGAGCAGCATTTAAAACAAGAAATTTTTTTGCATACCTCAAATCGGATGTTCTTATAAACAAGCTCCTCAACGTTGCTACCGACGGTAGGATGAGTGGTAACAACCTCCCCCAAGTGCAGTTTGTAAAGGGTAGTTGTCTTTCCAGCGTTATCCAACCCAACAACGACTATCTTATACTCCTTTGCTGGGAATAAAATGAACCAAAACTTTGACATAAGTGCTCCCATCTCCTATAAATGAAATTCATAAATTCATCGAAGTTAAATTTCGAAATATCATTTTCGTAAGAGGAAAGCAGAGATGATATTCGATCGGGAAATAAGGAGATCTGTTGGCGCATGTTTTGGGGTGATCGTACCTTGGATTTTGATTGAGTACTGGAGGCGTGGGTTTTGGAGAGAGAGGATTTTGCGGTTCGGTGCCGTAACGGCGATTTCGTTGAAAGACGCTCCTTTGTTTATGGGAGGCGGCCATGTTTTACCTCTCGCTAGCTAAGATTATTAAAATATTATATATATATATATATATATATATATATTCACCAATTTCTTCCCTTTTTTTATTTTTTTTCGTTATCTTAATCTACGTAAAAAATTAAATATTCATTTTCAACCTTTTTTCATAAAAAATAATATATTAGATTAACAAAAATAAATATATAATACAAAAATACAGATAAAAAAGTAGGCATTATAAATGAGCCTAAAAAATAATAACATTTCACAAAAAAAAAAAGCTAGAAGACATGTATAGTATACGTTTTAAGTGGGCGTCATGTTATATAAAAAATATCTTCACATTAGATATACAAAGCACACAACTATCGGAACGCTTAAATAGTGACTTAAAGTCCCACTTGAAATGTGATTTAAATATGAGAGATTTCTTTCACCATTTTGATAGAGTGGTTGATAAAAAGAGATATAAAGAGCTGATTGCTGATTTTGCATTCAGACAAAAAATTCCACATCTTGTTATGAACCATTATCCTTTTAT
>JAOVVI020012812.1:0-12090 GCA_028571085.2 Nepenthes alata | reverse complement strand
AAGTCTTCCCAAATTGTGATATCAATCATTCAAGTGATGCAGAGCATTCTGTGGTTCATTCCATGTTCTTGATAGAAGTGTACTAGAATGTTGGCATCCACAGGATGCCATACAGTTCAGTTCAGTTTAGTTGGAGACCCTTGCCTGAGGACAAGGATCAAGTCTCAAAATTCCCCTCCTGACTACCTAGCAACAAATAGGAATAATATAAAGTTGGCAATCCAAGGCTAAAAGTGTCATGACAAAATACTGATAGTTAGAGAGAGAGAGAGAGGGACCAACATCCTTTTGCAAGTCTTAATTAGTTTTTATTATCTAACTTAGCCTCAACGCAAGCGCTATTATGGCACTATATTTCTGTTTTGGTAGGATCAAGAAAGTATACAAGTAGAAAAGAAAAGGGGCGAGAGAGAAGGGAAAAATAAAAAACTGGAATTAAAAGGTTGAACAGACATGCATACCTGGAGAAACAGACATTGAGGATATAGCTTTCATGGATGCTTTAAACTTCCTCAGCAAGTTTCCAGAATTGGGATCAATTTCGCAGACCATCCCATCAGCTCCAGATGTATAGATGCATGAAACCTGTGAAGAAAATGAGATGGCACTAACTCCCCTGCAGGATATTTGTAAAATTATTGGTGAGGCATTCCAATGATCAATTATTTTTCAACCGTAAAAAAAGAAGATCAATAATGCAACTTGACCACATCAACTAAGCCACAATCAATTCCTTTTTCTTGTCCACATGCCTGATTTAAAAAAAAATCCCCATTGGCTGCCCATTCATTAGACTACTTATCATTTCTTTCATCCCGGGAGAAATACATTATGTTTATTGTTTGCACCAATAAATAATAATCACCCAACTTCAAGATTTAATCCCATGCATGATACTAAAAATTAAGTTGCATTGATTCAATACAAAGATGTGGAAATTTACTATAATGGGATAATTTAACCATTAGTATCCTGCAACATCTTCATTATCAGTTAATTTAATTCAGCAGGATGACATCAATTCATGGAAACATCAGATCCATCTCTAGGGTTGACATCAAACCCAAGAGTGTAGAAACACTTCTCAGCCGCCCATTTTGATCTGTCATAAGTGTATCCCATAAAAATAATACCCATTGCACTATATATATATGTGTATACATACATATATGACTCTACTCAAGCATATAAAATACTAAAACAACCATCATCCAATTGTCGGAAGTGTATACTCTTAAGATGTGTTTGAACATTGAATAATTTCAGATGAAAACAAAAGCAACAGAAAAGGCCCGAAGTCTCACTACGTGGCTACGTGAATCATCTCATCTTTCAGCATACTTTAAGAAAACATCCTTCGAAACTTGAAGCGAAGACAAATGCTTTATACAATCTCACTCCAAGTTTATGTCCTCCCCTTCCTATTGCCTCTTAATCTAAGATCACTTTCTGCACTGGTGCATCATCTCTCCAGCCTACCAAGTTCCCTTATCTTTTAGATGTGCTGCTTCTAACTTGTAGTTGATGTGTTCATTCCTTATCTTTTTTTCAGAATTAGACGATTCATCTATCCTAACATCCTTATTTCAGCTACGCTTGCTTTTTGTACTTGGGTAAGAATTGCCTAGCATTTTCATAGGCCCAACTAGTCTAACAGTTGTCCTGTGAATTTGATGGCATCCACACAATTTTCAAAGTTAGCCTTTCACCTGTCTTTTACCAAAACCTAAAAACAAAAGCAAAAGGAAGCACCATGATAAGCATAAGGCATGGTTTTTTGACTCAACTGAGGTTGTTAAGTTGTTGGTACAAGTTGCCACACTTCATGAACAGGAGGGCATTTTATCACAACTCACAGATACACTTGATGAACATGAAAATATTTATTCATTCCGAGATGACACCAAGGGTGTGTCACCAAAATACAGAAGCACACTCATTGACCATACAACGGCAGAATGACCTCAAATGTCCCATCTCCCTCACACCCGAGCAAACAGCATCAAAACATCAAAAAAAAAACATGAAAACCAGAAAAGCAAAAAGATCTAAAGAAAACAGAATTTAGATGTCCATAGGTCCAACCTATGGATGATGCAACTATGAACCCTTTACCACATCCTTTTATTTATTCATGCTTCATTTAAGCCTCTTTAACTCTTTCTCCTTCCTTGGCCTTTATTACCCTCTCAACTGAAAATGGGGAAGGAAAACCTTTCTCCTAATACCTATTACCCCTATAACAATTCCCCAAAAGCAAAACCAAAATGTTGCCTTAAGAACAATAATTGAGGTGGATCAAAAATAAATGTCTTTACCCATGAATGAGGATTCTTCCTACTTTATCTAGCCAATACTTAGATCAAGCTCTAACCAAAATTTTGGTCCACTCTAACATTATTCCACTTGTCAGACTATTGCTAAGCAGTTTCTGGATATCAAACTGGCCTCTCCAAAAGGCAATTTTATTGTAGCAATTTTTTTTTTCTCTTTTGAAATCAGTTTCACTGCAGCACCCGCTCTTGTCAACAAGGAAATCAAGTCATTTGACTCCTTTTACATTTCTCAAGGATTGAATAAATGAAAGTTCAAAGAGATAATGTCTTCGTCAAGAGCAAATAAACAAGAAACAAGGATGTTACAAAATGAACTGTGATAACATATACGATGGAGGTAACATTAAAAAATCACCTTCCCATAAATTCTCCCAAACTAAATTTGAAGGACTACAATAACTTATTCTGGAAATAAAAAATAGAGGGTGGTCAGAATTAGAATACCATACCATGTGAGTGACATTAGTTGTATCTATAGATGAAAATATCGGTATCAGTCGTGGCTGTATCAATATCAGAGATATAAGACAATATGTTTTAGTATCAGATATATCGAAAAAAATCTAAAAATCATAAACTGATAAGGCTATATTAGCAAATATATCGGCCAAGTATTAGATATGACAACATATCGTAATATTATCGCGATATCAGTAAATACCAATATCATACCACCAACCATACCGGTGGAAATAATTTCCTTCACCACCCACTGCCAAATGCGATTTGCCAGAATCATTTTTGCATCCAGCCAATATTTTCAGATACAACCTATCTAGAACTAACCCTCTCCCAAAAAACCACAGTGAGACCTGGACCAATGCGGCTCCATCATTGACTTCTCAATTCCTCATCCCACTCCATCACTAAGCCCATACTCCAAGTATTCAGAACAATCCTCACTGTTTCATTTATGGTCATTGACATTTGGCTTTTATGTACTTCAGGCTCCATTATGACCTCATCCCCACCCAATAAAAACATAAATGTTATTGTAATTTATGTGGCAATAGCCAACTTCAGGACCAAACTAAAATACTCAAAAACAAACAAAACATGTCTGGATAGACCATAACAAGTATCAAATACACAAACTCCAACGATGAGTTCAGAACAATCAGATGGAATAAAAAACTGCAAGGAAAGCATGGGAGGAAAAAGTACTAAGCCTAAACTAGAATAGTAGGATATGACAACAATGGATTCATTGTGCAACTCAATAACTGAGCCTTCATGGAAAGATGTGGAGAATGAACCATAGTGCATTTCTTGTATGACCAGGAAAGAAGAACTATTTTTTTTGGGCATGTCCCCAAAATCTAACTAAAGTATGAACAATACCCCTTAAGCATGGGAGGAAGAAGTCCTCAGCCGAAACTATAATAGCTGGATATGACAATAATGGATTCATTGTGCAACTCAATAATTGAGCCTTCTTAGAAAGATGTGGAGAATGAACCGCAGTACATTTCTTGTATGACCACCAAAGAATAATTATTTTTTTAGGACATTTACTCAAAATATAACTAAAGTTTGAACAATCCTCCCTCACACCCTTTTGTTTTCCTATGACTATCAAAGCAAATTGAATTATTCAATAGTATAAGGGAAGCTAATTAGACAAGGCTCCCATGCATTGCAAGTGAGCAATTTCTTGGTTTGAATCATTCACCACCAAGTCATACTAAAGCAAACAACTATTACCTCAACTAGCATAATAATGCGAATTCCCAGCCAGTAAAATTACATACCCAGGATGGCAGTCACTGACTTTCCATTTTAATTGACCAGCAGAAACATCCAGTGCTAAGACATCACCGCTACCTGTTCCCAGCACTAACATTGTACCGAGTTTCCGTTTTTTCTGCCAGTCATGTAAAGTCACAGCATCAGCATCAACCAAAGTTCAATCAAAGGAAAAAAGTTGTATCTCCACAGTTCTCTTATTACTATTAATTGCCACAAACCTTCCGTTCTGATGACAACCAATTCATGCAAGTGTAATCAACTGAAAGGTGCCCTCTTTCCAACATAGCATAATTGTTTGTATTATCGGCCAAAAAAATGTCCGAAAATTCAGTTTGAAGCTGCCCATTTCTGGTGTCCCATATCTGTAAAATGGACAAATTGAAAACTATCAGCTACACATTGCAAAACTCTTCTAAATCTCCTCCCTCCAAAAAAAAAAGGGGAATGTTCCAGTTACACATAATTTGAGCATACATAAAAATTAAATTCATATGTGAAGGAGTTAAGATACCTTAATTCGACCATCACCGGAAGCAACAGCGAAGAAATCAAGAGAAGGACTAAAGCATGTCAAAATGTCTCGAATGTTGGAGGAACCCATTCGTCCTAATAACAATACAACAGATATGATCATAAAAAACTATCTTAAAACCAATAGAAAACGTGAAGAAACAATAATGAAATGGAACAAGAAAATAACTCCGCTAAAGAATGACACTGTCAAGGTGAGGGGGCAAGGAAACTACTGCAGACAAACCGTGGAAGCAAGAAGAACAAAGCAGTGGCAGTGGTGCAAGAGACTGTATAGCAAGTGCATACGTCCTGGATGTGTCAACAACGTCCGGCGGCCGTGGCAACAGCAGCCTTACAAGGTTATTAAGGATTACCGCTTCCGGTGGCAGAGAGCAATATTACGCAGATGTCGGCTATAGGACTACTAGATTTTACGGGGAAGACAAGAGGTACTATTGGATAGTGCTAGACATAGTACAATATGACTCTTGATGAACAACAATAGATTACATATAGTACGGTTTAACATTTGGAATCATGTCAGGTTATGTGGTAAATAGGCTGCGGGCCGTGCCAGCCTGTGGCATGATGACAAGGCCCAAAAATTTTATTTTTTTATATAACAAACGGTCATGTGACCGTTCAACTAGTCATATGACTGTTTGAGATTGGGGGATGGGGAGAGCGGTCAAATGATTGTTGCCTCCCTAATTTATTAAAAAAATTAAATATTACAAAAAGTCTATATATACCTGCCCTCACCACGTAATAAACATAACACTCTCTCTACTCTCTTCTATTTTATAGTATAAGCTGATATTAGTGTGATACTTACATATATTTACATCAATTTTATTAATTTTTATCTGTAATTTTTATATTTATATTGTCATTTTATAAGTCTATTATTAACTATAGAATATAATTTTCCGAATTTTAATAGTGAAGGAATATGACAAAAATTATTTTGATACTCTCATACCGATTACACTATACACACACCAATGGTGATTTTGAAATACCAGAATTACAACGTAATATTAACCAAACTACCACTGCTACTCCTAATTCTGGCCACTCCCTAAAAAACGTTTCAATAATGTATGGCAACTTTTTGAGAGTAAATTAGTTAACGCTCACATAAACTAAGTATGCTTGACGCTTGCTCTTCATTAAATGGCATGCATGCAAGATCGAAATCATATAGATTGACTGCTTTTGTTTTATTTCTTGAAAATAAAATGGTTCACAATCCGGAATCGAAAAATATATACACTTGTGAAAACAATTCGCGCTAACATGATAACATGCCAACCAATTTATACCTAAAATTATATCAAAATTATGCATATCTAACAAAATCAAATTTACAACTAATTCAAAACCGTTCACCAAAACCATACACCTTAGGTACATAATGTCAGCTACTAAACATGGCCCCATAGGCGTTGACACCACTAATAAAAAATTCAAAACCCTAGAGGGTAACAACAAATGGTAAACGAACCTTAAATACACAAACAAATGTTTAGACTCAAAAGTCGCACTCAAAGTGACTCTAAATATTAACAATTATTTGACTTCGAATTATACGTGAGATAAAAGTATCTTAACTGACATCAAAACTTTGAGACCATAACCATATTTGAAAATTTCTATTTAACTGTGTTACAATTTCATCATCGACATAAGCTAGATGCAACATGAATTAAAATACCAAGAATTAACAATTGAAAACTATAATTCTAATCTGACAATATATTAAAACGGTGAATCAAATCCAAAATCCTAAACTGATATTTCGAACAATCTTTCCTTCAAATCCGGACCTTCTAAAACTTAGTTTGAGCCCCCTCATCTAAAATGTTAGCAAAATCAAAGAAAGAATGAACCAATCGCTCAATAAGGCATATATATTTTTATATATGGATATATACCAATGAGGCATACTGTAATTATGCTATGATCAAAAATCCAAAAAGCCAATAATATCCTTTTTCGATGAATTTGTGAAAGCCAATAATAATGATCAATTGTGCCAAAATCTGTATAATAATATAAATTATACTAAGTTGTGCAAATATAAAAAATATGCTAAAATCATGCCATCATATAAAAAGGAACAATGATCGGTAATGGCTTTACCAACAAAGGGCGAATATCAAAATTCAAATAATGATTGTTTTTACAAAATTAAAGGCCATACGCTACTACTCACGATCCATAGGTAGGCCAACTACACAATCCCTATAATCAAGACTAAATATGTGGCGACCTAAACCCTAGTCCCAAAACCTAAGTCCCAGGACTCAGCCCTCACTGTCCACGTGTAAATATCTCAAAACAACCAAATATCAATTATCCATCATAAATTCTAACATCCATCAACATAAATAAACTCAAAATTTAATATATTAACAAATATCAATCCTTTAAAAACAATGTATAACCAAATATCCAATACATCTATCGAAATCAATGGACACATCCCACCTATAAATATCCAATCACTATGTAGAAAACAAATAATAATAAAAGAAATATCTTCTAGTATCACTCATGAGTGCTAAGTCCAGAATCACCTCTACCTGTTGTTCAATAATAATCCCACAAATCCTGACTAGCACCTACAATATCTCTTCAATTTAGAGTCAATAAAACACAAGAGTGAGCCTAATACTTAACAAGTAAATAAAATCAATAATATATGAGTACAAGTATCTTGAATTATAATATCAGATATATAAAATCAATAATAACATATGATATACAAACCACTATCTGAGACTCGATAATATGTTGCATCCACGATCCAAAAGCCATATGAACAACTGGACATAATGAATACAATATAATTTCCACCAAATCTGATCATCAAATCAGTACGAGGCCATCACCGTACAAGATAACAACAATTTCTACTGTACTAGGTAACAATAATCTCCATAGATATTATTTTTTCATAGTGAACCAAAGGCCACGTATTTAAGCCCTTAACGATTGGGTAAATACCATGAGGTTACCCAACATCTATGGTATCCCTACTACTCCTATAGTCCTCCCAAAAACTGTACTCATAACATATTCATACCATCTAAGATACTTCTCACCAATGATATTCTTGATAAAATTCTCTACAATGGTCACCATGCTAAAAGTGCCCCTCATCAATATCAACGACCTCGCCCACCTAAATTGAATAAATATTAAAAAAGTATAGATTATACTAAAGTCTTACGAATTCCCATTCGACCTGTTACCGTAGAGTCTTCATACACTCTTTGTGACGCCTCAAGCCCGAGTCACCCGACCTGACCCAAAACTTCCATGCGAAAACCCAAAATCATAAATAACCTCATAAATGCACCACTAAATAAAACATAATAATCATCATTCTCATAAGAAGTTTTCTAAAGACAATAAATATCTATAAAATCATAACTCTGGGAACGCAGTCTCGATGAAATAATTAACTAAAATCTCAACCAATCGAACCAACTCTAGAGCTTACAGTCACGAGCTTCTAACCCCAAGATTGTCTTTATCCCAAAGTTCCTCAGCAACAGCTTGATTTCTTCTAACATGTCATAACTTTTACTCTAGAGCTAACAAAACGCAATTGTGAGCCTAAGGCCCAACAAATAAATAAACAATAAAATAACAAAATATAATAAAACGTCTTAGATAATAATAATATAATAAATACATTAGATAAATCAACAACTATCAGATATTTAATAACCTATCATACCCAAGACTCAATGCAATATGACAACAAATCATTAGAGATACAAATTGGATTTCACCGAATCCGAGTATCAATCACGACATAGGTTCCATCGAATCCGTCACAAATGAGGTCCCAACTATACGAGATATTACGAAAGTCTTCTTGGATTTTATACATCACTGTGAACCCTCAATCTACACACCCGTCCCACGGCAGGATAACTCTCGAGGTTCCAGTGCTCGCAAGTTTGACAAGCGACCCTATGATCTCATAATACTTGCCAGTCGTAGTGTACAAGTACCGTATCCAATCCATACACACAAACAACATTCTCGGTATCCCATCGGATAACCTTCACGTATTCTGTGATCTTTTGATCCACGCCCCTTTGGGAACAGAATATTCATATCATTAACAAGTTAAAACTAGCACCACCTCGACACGATATCCACTAATATTTCACCAATCGGTTCACAGGATTCTAGCATCCATCCAAATGACCTCAATCTCCGGAATATGAATTAAGTATCAAAAAAGTATAGATTACACTAAGATTCCGTAGCCTCTCATTTGACTCAATACCTTAGTGTTTTCATACGTTTTCTTCAACTTAGCCATAAAGTGCCAATAAATATACGCACACTAACAAAGTTAACACGAAGAATAAATCACCAGAATTCATCAATAAGATACAAGAATAATCAGTTAACAGACTATTATTATTCTTACCCATGCACATAATATAAACATATACAGCCAACACATATAATATAATATATATATATATATATTCTAGCTACATATATAAATATATTTATATTGATATCAACACAAACACACGCACGCACACTGCCACACACTCACCGCGCACAGTGCACACCTCACCCACACCTGCACACAGCAACACGTATATTTACCTATACACACACACATATATATACAAACACACACACCACACGCGCACACACTGCCACACACTCACCGCGCACAGTGCACACCTCACCCACACCTTCACACAGCAACTCGTACATTTACCTAAACACACACACACAGACACAGATATATATATATATATATACACACGCCACATCCACACACATGCCGTAAGTATACACACGGCTCCTCACGCAGCTATACGAACAACATGTATACATATCCACAGCCGTACGTATCAGCCAGTATAAACTGTTGGTACACACTTCTGCCGGACACATACACTGAGCACACACGCACCTGCACAACACCGACAGCCAGTCGGCCAACAGAGCACGAAGCTCTGTTTTTCCCCAATTCCTCTTTTACAACGATTTCCACAGAAAATCCACACATAATCAGATTTCAACAGCATTGGTGGAATTTGAGGGAGAAAGAGCAGAACTGTAATAAAGAAAGACTGATTGCAGAGCAATAGAAATGTTACTTGCAGAATGAGGATTTTTACTTGCCTGATCTGGACAGAAGGTAGCACGGCTAGGATTAACGGCGGGGAGGGCTCAAGCTGACGACGGCAACGGCTTCGACTCAACAGCAACGGCGACGGCGGCGGCTTCGACTCAACAGCAATCGGCTAGGGTTGCGATGATGGCTCTGGCACCAATTGACGACGGCGAAACTTCCTCCGGCTCAAGCTTGCAACGGCGACTTCAACCCACAACCCTCAGCACTTCCCACACTCCTCAATTTATACACCCACAATCATGGCCGCCCGATTTATTGAGCGGAAACGAACCGCTTGACAACCGAAGGGTTGAAACGGCAGAGGAAATTAAGAGGGAGAGAGAGATACGAAACGGAAGAGAGGGAGAGACGAGGAGGGCGAGAGAGTCTGAGAGGGAGAGACGGCAGTAAGAAAAAGAAGGGATGAAGGAGTGCAACGCATAAGTGGGGAGAAGAATCGAGAAGAAGGGGGTGAGTGGAGCTTTCATTATTACCAATAATAATAATAATTATTATTATTATTATTATATACTTTGCACGTTTTATTTATTTATTATTACTTATTATTATTTATTAATTATTTAATATATATTATTAATATTTATTTATTTATTTATTTTATCATTCATAACATTTTTATTATTTATTACTTATTAATAACTAATTATTTCATACCTACTATTATTAATAATATTTATTAATATAATATTTTTAATTATTAAATTAACTAAATAATCTGAGTCAAAACATCAAATATTACACTCCTCTTTACTTATTTATAAAATACTAATAAAATATATACATACGATCTAAGCCAACATAAAAAATCGTTTATCATATAAGAGAATCCACTGAAAGTTCTAAATATTCAACCGACCCTCTTAATAGCTTATTCGACCCTTACCGACTCTTTTAATGTACTAAATTTTATTTCTAAGGCTATAAAATATATTCCAACTTCAAAATTTAGAAATATAAAACAAAGACTTTCTAACTTCATTGTACAAATCATGGAGCCTTAATTTAATGTGGAGACCTCGAATTTTCCTAGGCCCTTCATTACACGAGCCTTGGCTTTTATGCTTTTCTCCCTTTTCACACAAATCACTACCGATTTCAAACAATTCTCATGAATCTAGGACATACAAGCAAGGCAATAATAGCAAAAGGAAGGAGATAAGGATTTACTTGCCTCAAGTTTTCGCTTTTCTTCCTGTGACGGCGGCGGCTACTCCCTTCAACTCGTACGCGGCCTCTCTTCTCCCAACACCAGTGTCTTCTTCAAATAATAAAGGGAAAATCGCATCTAGGGTTATTTGTTTCCATTTTCAGCGTCAATTCCTACCTCCGTCATCGACGATCGGCTGCCGCCCCTCCCTCTCTCTCTTCTCATTTCCTTCTTCCTCCCTCCTTTTCTTGCTTTCTTTTCTTTATATCTTTTGATTTCTTTATTATTATTATTATTATTACTATTACTCTTACTATTATTATATCATATAAATATTGTTATTTATTATTATATTAATAATTAACGAACCCTAATATATTAAAATTTACTTCACTTAAATATGTAAGTATTAGTTCTATTATCTAGGTCCATAATTGAATTTAATGGGTTTAGTGATACCATGAGCTGTCCTAATCTCAGGCCCAACAATCAATACGATAAGGGGCCCAACAAGCAACGGATGAAGTTTCAGGAAGGAGATCGATCCAATTCAACCCAATCACCATTGCAGTAGCCAAGATAAGGCCCAAGGAGCAATGAGCCTAAAGGACAAGCGTTAACGACTCAAATGATAACACAGTCAGAAGGACCAATCTAGAAGACTCTCGGCCAGGCAGCCAGTAGGGCTATCCGAGCATGCACTTGCGGCGATCAAAGCACGCGCATACTCAACTCCGCTTGAAACCTTCTGACGACCGGATCAAGGGGATCACTCATGGCCTCCTCACTGTAGCAAAGCGATGCCTGACTAAGGTGGTTTCCATCAACGCCCCGGTGGCTAGCAAATCCGAAATCGACACCTATCATAGTCCTTGACACAAAATCCTACTCCACGAAATATTACAAATACCCATCACCACCACAAGGCGAGGGGGTCCTTCTCTGGCAATATCCGAGAATATTACCCAAAACCCTTGAGGCCCTCTTTGGTCCAAAGAAAAGCTTTCGACCCCCAATAGTGTAAAGGGAGAACCAAACTTTCTCCTTCGGATACAGCTTCTTCCATCTCTATTCGTTGTAAGCCACTCCACGAGTACACCCCTAGTGAACCACTCATCGCTTTCGATCTTAGTGAGTCACCTACTGCGTGTAACCAA
>JAOVVI020012811.1:0-12091 GCA_028571085.2 Nepenthes alata | reverse complement strand
ACAGGTTCATCGCTCTTCCGTCCCGCGCTCTGATCAATCTTTTAGCTTTGAATTGTTCGATTACAACTTACCGACATTATCACAACCTGGCATTTCAATTCTTTTATCGTGCACAGCTAAAATCCAAACATAAAATTCAAAGTACAATTAGACTTCAAAAGCATGATATTTTACATTCTAATCTATTTGTTGGTATGTCATTAAATCGACATTTTTCTAAGGTACATATTCCTCGAACACCCAATTTACGCGGTAACCTTGGTTAACACTGATTTTTAGGGGATCCATATTACAAAATGACTCTTACAGATTTTCAATTTACCATAAAATTAAAAATCCTAACTATAGCATTTACCATAGATTCGGTACAATTTGAGATCGTTGCCCAAAATCCCAAGACTATAACAATTAACAATCTTAAAATCTCAGGGTCTCAATGCTAAGAAATTCTTAGATCTTGTCGGCATACTAAGAAGCCAACTGAGTAGTTCCGAACACATCCTCCACTGTCATAATTAGTGGGTCGCTCTGACACGAATCTATAAAGGTTTTCTCATCTCAAAACTTCATAGTCCCAACATCAGAACATAATTCTTCTTCCTAACTTAGAAATGTGGTATTCTATTTTCAAAGCAATTGAGCCTACCCATAATTTTCCTTTCTCATGTCCTTTAAGGCATGAAAGCATATCAAGCATAAAGACCCTTAGTATTCACTACCAGTACTGATATTTTTTTTTTCAAGATACAAAAATTCATTTACAAAATTTTTAGGCAAGTCTATCCACTTGTAAATACCCCATGGTTAGCTCCTGCCATACATAGTGATTCTGACACTCAATTTATTAGATCAACTATCTCCCAAGACAGAATCCATAATTTTCCCAAAGCAAGGTGCCTCATCACAAAATTTCACTTACAGGAAAAATCATTTCAAACCACAAACTTCTCCCCCACTTTGCTTGTGGGTAATTACCTACCGATGCAGAATAACAAAATCTCAATCCTTCTCAAGGGTATTACTCCCTATATTAACTAACTCAACTCATTAATCAATCCTACTTTTCAAAGGTCCCCAAGCATCCTCAATAGCATCTAACTAATACTCTTCCAATTTCATACAATTTCTTAGAGACTAGTTCTAATTTCAGTTTCCTCTAAACTGTCCATTAAAACAGTTTGGCTTGGTCCTTTCTTCCAGATACATATATTCTCAAAACCTTCATAGCTAAATTCTCAAACGATCATCTACTGACTTCAAAAAGGACAGTCCATTTTCTCATTGGGCTAAACGCCTATTGCTAATTCAATTAACTTTGTCTCTTACTCAGAATTCTTAATTCAAATTAATTTGATAAATCCAAAGTGTGCCTCTACAGGGTATCGTATCCTATTGAAAAAATTTACACAAGTATCCTCGAGTACCATCTTAATTTCTGAAACGATTTGCATAATCCAAAAAGATTCTGAGGAGATCAACATCACAAAAGAAAAATTCACAAATTTTAGACATTTAACTGGTACAAAAACACTACTAAGACAATCATTCTAAAATTTCAGCACATTCCTTAATTACCATTGAAACCTTAACATTTAGTAACTTAATATTTCATTGTCAAGTTAATTTATTCATTCCAATCGGATTACTCAATTGTCACAATCATCTGCCTAACACTCAAAAACTTCACTGCTCAATCAACCTTCAGTGAAATCACAGGAGTTCTTCTTTCATGTTTTCATAACCGCATTGTTTCGATAATGGGACCGGTTCATGGTGATCCTTCACCTATCTTACGAATATCTTAATCTTAAAGACTCCCAACATCAAGTTATTAACTCTTTAGTTAACCACATTTTTAAAGTTCGCCAAATATCTTCATCGATACTATTCGAATCCTCAAGATCATTTCTAATCTCGGCACAACCTCAAAAGTAACTTTATTCGTCAATCATATAGACAAATCTTCTCTTTAACAGTTTTCTCAAATTTTCTCATTCGCTTAATAACTTTTTAGGTATGGCCTAATATGCCATCTACACTTAGCACACACCTCATTACATGACTTGTAAGTACCACCATATTAGTCCCATTACTTTTTTTACAATTCATCCGATAATTTAAAACCTATAATCCTAGTTGTAATTCGGATTACTCTTTTCAAATTATAAATTCAGTTGGGGTAATTTGCCAACTAGATCATCTAAATATCCCATCGAAGTTAATCATTCACGAACCCAAATCGGACATTGAAATTCATAATTTTTTCAGACAAGGGTTGCCTCTTAGGGATTGACATCATCAAGTTTTGTCCTGAAATCTTGAAACACATATATCATCATTAACAGGCTTCACCTTTTTGGTCATCCAAAATCGTTATATAAAGAAAAGGGTCCTTTTAAAATCAATTGTTCCCATAAATATCCTAAGAGATGAGGTGTGACACTAAAAAACCCATTATTAACTTCGCCTTATCTTAGTTAGTTGAACTTTATCTGGATAATTAAGAACCTTAGTTGCTTTCTTCAATACATCAAGCTCAGCTTATCATTGATCCTAAGGTTGAATAACTCAAAAACTCCTATCCTTACTCATCTTAGCCTTAGATCAGATTATCTTAAACCCCTCATATGTTGTCAAGGTCGGCATTGGTACAGGAGCCGGAGCCATATAATGTTGCTCTACTGATTCAACAACATTCGTCATCTTTTCCAATGAACTCACGTACTCGGCTTCTCGATCGTGAGGAGTACTAGTACTTCCACTGTCGTTGCTTTCACCCATTTTACTTGCCATTCGATAACCTATAACCAGAAACATGGCAATGTTAATAAACTTGCTAATACCGATCAAGACACTTTAACAAAAATCCTAAGTCTAGCCCTTAAACATTTTCCTCAATCCTATCTAATCCTTATCATTTCCTCAATCTCAGAATAGATCAAAACCTGGACCTAGAACCCAAGTTGATCAGCCTAGGCCTGAGATTAATATCGATCAACTAATCACTACGTCTCAATTCAGGTCAATTCTAACTTATGCAAGCTAGAACACCTAAGATTTTCTAACCTAACTTAATCAGTCAATATCTATCCCTACCTATTCAGTCAGTCATAATCGTTTTTCTAAGTTTTCGCATACGATTCAGATCATTCCTAAGATATCTCGTTTTCTCTGATACCAATTGTGACGGAACGAATTTTTTTTTGTCCTCAAAAATTTTTGTCATTACAGAAAATAGAAACCAATGCCAATTAACAACCTAAAGTTCTAAGAAAAAATGGATAGAATTTTTCCTAAAATTAGGTTAAACTGAAATACAAAACCTACAAATATACATAATAATATCATGATATCCATCAACATGTATTCTCAACACTGACACAGGATCACAAACGCCGTATAATTCCCTACGACTTACATTTCACATTTTCTATCAACTATACTAACAATTCAGAATAGAGATGCCATCTAGGACCTATACAGAATCCAAAAAATATATAGCGAAAGCTGAACTATATACCTGCAGAGGCATAATCCTTGTTTCATCATATACATGACATGCATTTCATAGACAAAATCCATATACTTTCAAGATCCATATATAAAATCTAGTGTTTATATTCAAACTATTTCCTTTCAAAATATCCAAAATATTTTCAAATCTCAAAAAATCTATAGGCTAGGCTTTAAGTTACTCATTCTCATCTGGTACTAACTCAACTGTCTCATCTGAGGAGAAAATAATAAAATAATGAGTCGTAACCCAGTAAAGTACCAAAACATGTAGAATATAAAGTTTTCATGTAGAATATAAGTGCAGATGAACAAAAATATGAAAATATTCAATCATGACAGTAGCAGAAAAGTGCATGAAAACAGAGAAAGCATAATTCGAGAATAATTAGGTTTAAAAAATTCTAAATCGAGGAACATAAATCAGAAGTCATAAATTAATATCAAATTTATGAAATTCTAGAAATCTCATGAGATTGCTACAGGAATGCCTCCCAAAGATAAGCCAGGAACAGGAAACTACTCTCTGGGTTAACGCCATGAGGAAGGGCGGACCACATATAACTCCATGGATAAAATTATCCTCGATTATCACCATAACGTTCTAAGACATGTTAGAGAACCTAACCTGATTATATGTTAATCCCGGGTCCTAATTAACATAATCAGAAATATTTTTCTTCCTATTTCTTAATTGAAACTTATTAAACTTCAAAAGTCAGTCAAAATTTTACAGTAATCCTTCAGCATGCTTCAGAAATCCTCAATAATATATCAGTATAATTTTGTGTAAAATTTTCAAGCATAAATCACCACATGGACATTATAGGGTTTTAACGAAACTTTCAAACATAAAACGGATGCCGAAATGCATGTATATTCATATACACACATACGTACACATATATATACACACATACGTACACATATATATACACACATACACATACGTACATATATATATACACACATACACATACGTACATATATACATATACATATACATTTATATATATATATTTCTCCTCACACACACAAAACACACACGCTCATACATTAAAATGCACACGGCAGCAGCAGCTCTGCCAAAACACACGCACGCACGCACGATGCACGCACGCACGATGCACGGCTGCAACACACACTGCTCCTGTACACCCAACTCTCACCAGCAGCTCACACACACAGATTTTGCGCACAGCACACACACCACCTGCACTGTACATGTATATATATACACACACAATGTACAATAAACATGCATATACACGAAATTGAAGCTATACGTTGCAATATAAACATACAAATATAAAATCTATCCGATTAATCATGAGAAATATGCTTTATTTATACGGAACGTGAATAAACATAATTTTAGAGTAAAAATACAATTTTAGAGATACTAAAAAGCTGTAAAAATAAAAGATAACGTCCGGTGTACACTGGCCTGAGCTCAACTATAGTTATTTTTTTTCAGATCGGATCAGAACAGGTAAATTTTTCCCTTTTCTTCCTTTTTTTCTCTTTGCGTTCTGCTCTCCCTCTTCGTTCTGCTTCTCAGGCTCCTACGCGGCCCCTTCCCCTAATTTCTCAAAATTTTCAATTAAAACAAAGGAGAGGGATCACGTGGAGGGGAACGGGGGATCCTGCTTCGCGGAGTAGAATTTTCGCCCCTAAAAAGGTTTTTTTTTTTTGCTTTTCAATTTCACGCTAAAAAAAAACCTTTTATTGGGCAAAAATCATACTCTGCAGAGCAAGATCCCCCATGAGGTGAAAATCCTACTCCGCGGAACAAGATCCCCCAATCCCACGTGGAGGAGCCCGTGCCATCAGCTCCATTCATTTTCCCCCTGTTTCCCTGCTTTCATTTTGTTTCTACGTTTTTTCCATGTTATTATTATTATTATTATTATTATTATTATTATTATATATAAGACGTTATTATATATATATATATATTTCTCGTATCCGAATTATTTAAAATAATAAATAATTTTAATTTAATCAGATAAAAATATTTCAGGGTGTTACAAATAATGTCAATACTTACGGGATCACCTTTGATCAAGGATATTGTGTACCCTAAATGTATTGTTTAGGTCAATAAATTAAAATTAGTGGTAGATTTAATATTATTAGACATGTATGACTTTGATATAATCATAGGTATGGATTAGCTAGCTAGTTATCATATTAGCATAGAATATTTTCATAAGATGGTGTATTTTATAGTTCTTGGATATTAATCATTTTATTTTCAATGAATAATGCAAAAATAATTTTCATACATGATTTTCACTTTGCATGCTTGCCAATTGATGAAGAGTAGATGTCAAATCTATTTGACTTATATAATCACAATTGGGAGTCATAATATACCGACAAAGAATATACCGGTGGTATGTGAGTTTAAGGATATTTTTTCAAAAAATGTTCCTATACTACCATCAAATCGAGCGATTGAACTTAAAATTGAGACGATACTTAGAGCGGCGCCTATATTAAAGTCCTCCTATAGAATGGCATCATTGGAGATCAAAGAATTGAAATAATAATTGTAAGAATTGTTTGAGAATGATTTCATTTGATCAAATGTATCCCTATAGGGTGCCCCAGTGTTATTTATATAGAAAAATGATGGGTCTATACAGCTATATATAAACTATCAAGAGTTGAACAATATCAGTTTAATGCCCTACTGGCCCTTAGTCACTAAAATTTTATATTTAAGTATGGATTATATTGTATAAATTTGAATAAGAATATAAAAATATTTTGATAAATTGTGTGTATTTGTCATAAAATTCATAACCCTCCATTGAAATTTGATTTATTATTCCTTACGATATATTTTAATGTAAGTTATATGTTAAATTATATACCTTACTGAGCTTTCGTCTCACCCTTATTTCTGTTTTCGACTAGCCCCTTCAAATAATAGGCTTGAATACTCACAAGTGGGAACTTTGAAGGTGGAGCTTATTCGAGAAGGAAATTTGCTTAAAAATAACATAAGAATCTGATGTTGTACTTTTATTTCTGAATAGTAGTTTAAAATTTATACTATTCAGATAATAATTTTGTATAAGAGATGATATGAGATTATGGATGTAGTTTATTCTATTTATGGTTGTGGTGTCTTGGATGTCAGTTTGTCTGACAATTAGTCAGCAGAGGTTTTAGTTTTCAGTCGAATGGATTACTCTATTTCATTTGTATTAGACATGACTCCTTATATAAGATCCGATATTATAGTTTGTTTTGTATTGAAATCATATGATGATGTGACATTTCGAGTCCTGTATTTAGATCATATCATTCTATTTTGGTCGATTGAGATATCGACATGAAACTCATATTCAATTATTTTGAAGTTTATTATTTGTTTATGAATGGCCTTGTTAGTTAGAAATAGTGGGATTGAATTTTGAGAAGTGACATTTTTAAATTCTAGTCCCCAACCCCGGTCTCGTTAGACTTACAAACATTGGCCAATGCACCATTTGTATGATTATTTCCGTCCAAAGACCCATCCTAAAGAAAGTTGTGCAATAGCACTTCCATCTATTCGATCATACATTCAAAAAGGATAAATATAGAATACCAAAACAGATAAAAAGTTAAAGAGAATAGGCTTTATTAATTGAAGATAACCCACAATGGAAAGTGGCTTACCTCTCCTAGGCTTAATCATCTTCGAATTCCTATTTGTGATCAGCTAACATTGGAGACTCTTAACCTATATGAAACAAGATAATATCTAGGTGCCTCACAAGAACTCCCACAGAGAAACCTATAAGATCCCTGATAAATAATAAGCTTAAATCATCTGACAATAAATAAAAATATTTTGCTTTTTCATAGGCTCGAGTGAAGGCCCAAGAGCTTAGAGATCAATCAAAGGCTTTCCTTGATAATATGTACCTCATGAAGATCCTCTTCCAAAAACAATGACAAATCATCCTTTAAGGTCAGGATATTCAATTTGTTATTTTTACATTTTTAATGATACTTAAACTTACTATCCGTTACCATCTTCACCGAGATGATATCATGACAGACCTTATAACAATAGTAAAGAGGTAAGTTGAGAGTGGATCACCATGACAAAGACCCCAATATCACAAGGAAAAACCTGTCGAATCCTCACTAAAGGGCAAGGAGAAATAGCAAGAGGAAATTCATTGCCTCATCCACCTAATAAAACTGCCAAGAAATATCATAATCTTTATTGTAGAAATAATAAAATCTTACTCTACATGTTGTATGCCTTTTGAGATCAATAAGTGTATATTGCAGCATGCTTCTATCTAAATGGTATATGTTACAAGTTTCATGCACAAGAAGAACATTATCGCAATTATATCCCCGAAGTGAAAGTTGTTTAAGATTTATGAATTAACTCAAACAGAATTTTTCTAAGTCAGTTGGTCAAAATATTAGCGTTAATCTTATAGATTCTACTATAGGGATAGGCTAGAAATTTAGCAACTTAGCTGATACTGTAATATTAGAAATAAAACTAATTAGAATGGAACTAGTGTACTTCATGAGGTAGCACAACAAGAAGAAAACTCAAGCAATCTCAACAATTGTAAGGTTCGAGTCTTTAATTTATAATAATCCTGATTAATTAAATTAATATAATTAAAATTAATATCAGATGATGTAAAAAATTGGATTAAAGAGTCAAAAAATTGGATCGAATGGCTTGTACCTGATAGAGGCCTAACGCGTGCCTAAATGCAAAAACCAATGGGGGCAGCGCCTGTAAGTCACAATCGAGTGCATAACTGATAATAGTTACACGCCCGATGCACATCCAAGTCGTGCTCGACGTGGAAAGCATAGGCCATACGCACGATACATGCTTGAATTTGCGCTCAAGCACAGAATTGTATATATAATGACCTATTGAACTAATTTCTATTATTTGTTAAAGAATTTCTAGAGAATACATGATAATTAAGAGAGGAAGAGAGAAAAGGCTTAAGGAAGCTCAATTCAAGTGATTTAAGTTTAGAATTTGGATAAATCAAATTAAGACAAGTGCACTTTATACTCTCATTATATTGTTGCTGTTTATTTTTTATTTTTATGGACATTTCTTGTTCTGGTGGTCGTCCAAATTATAATTTCAAAACTAGTACGTTTATATTGAGTATGCATGTCAATTTTTCATGATTTTTATAGAGCAATTTCATAAGAACTCACATTTAAGTCAAGTATAGTGTAATTATGTGCTGAACTATATATTTTAGTTTCATACATGTACTAAAATTTGAGTTTAATGATCATGCATGTTTAATTTCATGAAAAGCCATCTTGCATGTTAAAAGGGTAAAGTATAGGTTCCGAGATCTAGTAAAATCATCTACTTGTCACTAATTTTCGCACCAAGCTGTTAAATTCTCTTACGCATGTGCTGCTGTCAATTTTCTGTATTTTTATAATATTGTACTATACCTCTTGCTAAACTTTTGATTTTTATGTCCTAGATTCAGACAGCAGCTTATGTATGTTTTAAATCATCAAATATATGTTGGTTATAAGATGGATAATGTACCCATTTTTTCTACATGTGAAGTATATCAACTGAATTTATAGAAAATTATTCAATTTGCTGATTTTGTTGCAATTTTGCTAAATTTTACCCTTTGCATGTCTCAAATTTGTATATAAACTTTTACATACTCTAAATTATCAAATATATGGCTAATATGAACTAAATAATATACACAACTGAACCTATATATTCTGAAATTTATATAAAAGTTTACACGCATACTAAATTATATATGTTTTGCTGAAATTTTTACATTAACTGGTTAATTGAGTATCTCATTCTTCGTATAACATACTAATTCAACATCCCACATAAAGAATAAATTTTATATGATATGAAAGTATTAAAATATGATAAAAAAATTCTAAAATTAAGTTAAAAAATATGATTATTTTCTCTAGAGATGAGAAAATTATAAAGAATCAATAATAAGTGTAAAGTTTCCTAAAAATAAGTATTGGACCAAGGCTATTATTCAACGGATATATATTTTGGCATGCCTTAATATATTATAGTGGTATATCAATATCCGACCTTATATAATTACGGGATTAAAAAGTAACGTCTGACCCTATCTATAGGGTGATATGTAGACGACCCACTTGTTGAACTAAAATAGAAACTTATAGTCTTTGATTGTGAGAAAATATATATAACCTAATCTTTCATGGTCTGCTCATTTAGTCAATAATGTTTATTGACCCTGGTCCCAGAATAAAATAAGAATTGAATATATTTTTATGGTTAAGATAAAGAAGAAACACGATAAGAATAAGCTAAAAAATCTATATTAAGCTGGACATATATTTCTATGAAATTTCATAGCATATCATTGAATTTTGATATATTAATTCTTTTGTTATACTTTTATTGTAAAAATATGTATATGTTTATTGTTACCAATCTATCTATATGGATCCTTCCAACAAAGTTCTCCAAGTCTCATTAGATGCATCACAAGAATGAGGGCGGGAAGTGAGGAAATTGTTGATTTTGATGCTACCACTCCTCATAATAGGTCTATATAATCTTCTTCCATTATCACGCAAGGAGAATGATAGTATGTAACCGGAGGAGGAAACAAAGAATGAGCACCCCGCCCGGGACTTCAACAACTAGTCACCATTAACTATGATACATACTATGAAGCTTTTGAATGGAGTAAGCAAGGTTTTTCTCCCCATTATTTCACATGAAAACACATTCATCCTAATTCTAATCACTCTACCCACGACTAATTGAGCAACTGTCAATGTTTTCGGCCACAGTTTTGTCAACGTTCTTCTAGTCAGTTCATAACCATTTTTCAGAATATTAAAATCTTACAAAATAACCTACAGAATAGACTGGAGAGAGTAAACAATATTATCCAAAGAATGCCATAACTGACTACAGTCCATGACATTATTAGCATTATAAACACGATAATACAACTAGTCAAAGGGCCGGCCTATTTTAAGGAAATCGGGCGATGAAATGCTTCACCTTTCTTATTTTAAGGAACTGGTTAGCCCCTTAATATTCTGATATGTCAGCCTAATCAATTGATCTCATCGGAAGAAATATTTCTTTTAGGCTCTTTTTAAATTTCATCTTAGAAAACATAAAAAGAAAGGCACCGCCCTGTAAATACTGTTAGTTGTGGCTGTTGAATTATTTTGATGAAGAAGTGCATTTCTTAGTTTACTTGATATATTAATTTATTTATAAGAAAATAAATTTATATACTAGCAACTTTTAGACATTGAAAAAATTATCAATAAATATGAAATAGCAGAACTCATCCACAAAAAATCTATCTTAAAATGGATGGTTATAATTTAAGAAATAATTTTAACCTATTTTTATTTTTATATTTATAAAAATAGTTAAATTACAATCTGTTGCGTACTAGAAATTCAGATTGTCCTACGGATTCGGGGCAGCAAATGAGATCTTCATTTTAGTCGATCAGATGCGAATCCGTCTCCATAGTCTTGAATCTGAATCCGTAGGACAATTCGAATTTCTGGTACGCAACATTGGCGCCGTCTGTGGGAAACCAGACAAAAAGTTTGATTTGCCATTAAAAAAAATGATTAATACCCGAACTCATCAAAGTGCTCCGGCAATAGGGAACGCTATTCCTGGAAATGACCATCCTTTGCAGGAGCAAGAAAAGAATCAATAAAATCAGTTCATACAAGCGATGAACACACGAATAGATCACATAACTCAACACTTTCAAACCCTGCGTGAACAAGTGGATCGTCAAAAAATAGACACCCATTCTTCAGCAACGCATATTCCCGCATCCATGAGGCGGAAAAAGAAGCCGGCAGAATGAATTCAACAGCAAGAAAGGATGATTTCAAAAGAAACGGAGGACCAGTGATCTCCAGTTAAATCCGGACCAGTAGCCGCAACACAATCATTTATTTAAATATCAACGACTTAGATTATGAGAAAAATATGATCTATCTCTTTATGAGATGAACCTCCCTGATCCCGTAAGTTTTCATCCTGTCGTCGTACGCATTCTAATTAAGTACGAATGATTCCCGAGCGATGGACAAAATTTAATGGAATTTTTGGAGCTCGTTGAGTATCAAAGTGATTGAATTAGAAGAGTATCAGTGCAGAGTAGCCATGGCAGTACATCAACGAAGATTTTGTTTTGGTTAAAAGAAGATTTGAGGAAGAAAGCTTTGCTTCTGTTCTTGTTTATTTTCCCAGTTGAAATTCCCGGGAAAATCTGCTGAGGAAATTTGAGGGCTTATGGCCACATCAGATGGCTGTTCTCAGTGATCTCCTTTAGCCACTTCCAGTTATTTCGCTGTACGTTTCCTTGATTTTGCTCAGCAACGCTTCCCTGCTCAGAAAATATCAAGACAAAAATTAATGAATGAAATTGAATTTTTCAGATATTTGTCCCGTGAAAATATTTATTAAAAAAATATTTTTTAGCCATTTTAAAGATATTATCGAATAATTTGATACCCGTTAATTTATTTATTTTTATATAAATCTATT
>JAOVVI020012807.1:0-10110 GCA_028571085.2 Nepenthes alata | reverse complement strand
AAAATGTGATTATGTGGAAAGTTAAAATAATTGCAGAAGTGTGGTGGCGATGCTCATTTCTTACTTTTTCTATTTATAGGATCAGGGATTTGTTATTTGTTTTCTCTCCCTAATTTTTTTTTTCTATTTTTTTAAACGTATATATTTTCTCTATGGGCACTTTAATATGAATAATATATGCTTTCATATCGAACCACTGAAGCAGCACATCTGTCTATGATAAATCAGACAATTTGCATCATCCAGTTAAGTAAATCTTAACCTTTTTTTGCAGTTAACGAAATGGAATGTAATGGACAGGTTTCCATGTAATTATATTCTTTCTCTATAGGCACATTGCCTATCATTGGTCTATATTTACTGTTTCTGTTTTATAGTTTCTATGACAATTTTTTTTTGGTAAAACAAAAGGAAGGGCGATGGAGTTCCAATTTGGTATTCAGGTTTCCATGTGTCTATATTCTCTATGGGTCTGTTTATTTGCACTTTGCCTATTGTTATATCGTTCATCCTTTTTGTTTTGTAAATTTATTGCTAGTTTTCTGCAGCAAAATTAAAGGAAATGCAATGAACATCAGATTCAATGTTGAGGTTCCCATGTAACTATATAAATATACATACTATTAACACATACCTTTTTGTGTTTATGTTTGGGCGTTTGCCATGATTCAGTTTGCTACTCTTTATTCTTCCTATGTACCTTTTTCTCATTTTGGTTTTCTTTTGTCCAAATCTCCTTGTTTTAAGATGCTGATATTCCTTATGGTGACAAAGATCATTAACTGTGTGATTGCTTCTGAAGTCCATGGGTGCTTGGTTTTAACTTTGATATGAAGTGGATGTTTAAAATGATAAAACTGGGATGCTAGAGCTATTCATTGAAAAACTATCACAAATTCAAGAAGGTGCTAATTGATAGTCTATTTGATTGAGGTGTTTGCCCTTTATCTTTCAACATAGGGTCTTGGATGTTCAAGTAGGGAAAATAGAATTCCCAATGTTTTTATGTAATTGCTCAATCATGGCATCAAGAGACTTCCGATATTGGTGAAACAAATCTCTGCTTTCCAGTATGCACTAATAATCACCCTGCAGCCCTGTTTTGTAATATCTCATTCTTTGAACATCTAGTGCTTATCATTCCTGCAGTCACCATTGATTTTCACTGTGTATCATGTGTTCAAAAAATTGTAAGTTACTAAATTTGATAGAAGATGAAAACAAACTGTAAGCATTGATGAGGTTCCAAGTAGATGGGAAGATGGATTCTGTTTCTAGATTGCATTTCTTTTGCTATAAAGCTAGTTTCTTCCATTGGAATGTTTGTAGACTAAGAAGCATGTACATGAATAAGGCACCCTCCATCATGACGACACCTTATCTTTTAAAAATTAAGACAAAATGTTCGGGACACGTTAACTATAATTCATATTTTTTTATTGCAATTTTGAGAATATAACTAGTTAAAAACATTATTTATACAAAATTAGCAATCAATACTTCATTTTACAATTTCTAATTGTCCTAAGGTTTTTAGTTATAAGCAAAAATTTTTAATTAAGCAATTTCCGAAAAAATAAGGGGCACTGGCATTTAGGAAAAAAGGATAGTTATTGTTTGCAGCAACAAAAGGGAAAAAGAAAAGGAGAGTTAAAAAACCAAGCACTTTCCTAAATGATAGTATATGTTCACAGCAATAAAATGAAAAAGAGGAGAATTAAAAAACAAACACATGCTTAGGCTTTACTACTGTTACAACTTAATAAAATTAAAAAGATGGAACCAATCAACCAAATGCTAGACAATAAATCAACAGAGAGACAAGGCGTGAAGCCCCATTTTAGCTAGAGCGAAAATGTGAGATATGGCAAAATCAAGCAAACGCATGAAAGTTCAAACAACAAATCAACAATATGGTATAAATAGAATAGCAATAAATCAGCATCCATAGAGTTAGGGCATGCACAAAATGTTTCACAATAAAGTAGAAAAGGCGGAAAACAGAACTATAGCGCTATTTAGAACATGCATGTGAATAAACTTATTATAAGAAAGCAAAGAGAGATAAGCTAGTATCACCGACCATCCCCACAAGCTTGCCTGACTATAATAATGCACTCCCTGTTTTTCCTTTATCCTGTGTTTGTCTTTCTTTTCGGTTGATTATGAATGGAAACTAGAGATATTTGTTTCTTTCATCTTGGCTATATGATTTGAAATTTTGTTCTGATTACTAATTAGCCTCAATTTTTTCATGTTTGTCAAATGTCATTTTTTCTTGTTTAAAACATTAATAAAAATGAGCCCAACCATCTAGTAAGTATTTGCTTAGCATATCCAATAGCGTCCCGCCATGTAACACAACATAAAATATTCTGACACATGTCTGAGAGTGTTTGTATTTGGTAAATGCCGGAACTGACACTCTACCTTGGAGGAGGTGTCTGTGGTTCATATTTTTTAGATATACTCATAGAAAATGTCCTACTATCTTCTGTCCTTATCATTTATAATTGCTTCAAAGTTTAAGCACCAAACTTATCGTCTGTACAAGAAGCAGATGAGGTAGTTTTGGATATTACTTATTGCATTTGATACATTAGTATATGCTTTTCTGCTGGTTTTTCTCTCAAACTTGAATTTATTCTTTGGGATTATATGCAGTTACTTTGAAACATCGAACACTGGGTACATGCAATTTTACATTTATGTTATTTAGTTCTTGCACTTTATTTATTGTTTTTTTTTTATTCTAAGCCTTGGATGACTGTGCCACCGCTGCTTCGTTATTTTTATATTTTTGCACTTTAATTTTTATTGTTGTGGGACAGTACAGCCGTCAAAAGCATTTTAATTTTCAGCAATTTAAATTTCGTTGTTAAATATTTGTATCTTTAGTTAACTTTAGGGCCGTACTACAGTCGATCTGCTGCGTAGATTGACAACATGAAGGCTTCATACAGTCAATTTGCATACTTTATTCCAAAATTTTTGTTCGAGGAATAAAACCAACATAATTAAAATATATAACTTAATTACGTAATTTAAATAAAATTTACAACAAAATTATAATAACTAAATGGGAATAAAAATACAAAATTCAGTGTTCATCGGTACACTTTTACTCGGATTTTGTATGATAAAAATATGGCAATTGTTTGGTTGCTGGGTTATAGTTGCTTTTATTATTCAAAATGATGATCACACACTAAAAACATATGTGTTGCATGTTTCTTAGTGTCTTATAGTAGCTTTTGCTTTCTTGTTGGCAAGGTAGTACTGTTTATCTGAAAAGGGTGCAGTGAGTTTTAGTCTTTATAGAAGTATAGTGTGAATAATTTATTCTTATAATAGCTTTCTTTGATGTGTTGGGAGGCTGGCCATGGTTAGTGCCAATGGCAAGGGTAAGAATACTGCCATCAAATCAAAAGCTAAAAGTTTTGGTTCACATGACAAATTTGAATCTGTTGCTGGTCAGCCTGATCCAATGGAGACTAGCATTGAAAAACTTATGGACGTTCCTGAACATGAAGAGAGAAAAGAAGACTTCAAGCAGGCAGAAATGGGGGAGGAGGAAGTAATAGATGAGATGATTGTTGAAGGGACAAAAATTGGTGCTGAACATGAAGAGGATGAAATAAATGCAGAAGAAGTGAAGAGTGAAGAAAAGGAAGCTGCATATAAGACATATACTAAGGGACCTGTGGTTATTCCTGAATGTGAAAAGGAAGATGGTACAAATGAGACGATGAGTGAAGGATGTGTGCAAAATCATAGCAACAATGAAATGGACGAGGAATGTGTAGGAGAAGTGCCAGATGAAGGTAAAGATTCCTTGATTCATGGAACTCAGAAAGATTTGAAAAGCGAAGAGGTCACAGGTGCTGAAGAACGCATGGTTGTTTCTGAATCTGAAACAAACGAAGAAATCAGGGTGATAAATATGGCTAATGAAACGGCAAGGGTGGCAAATCAGATAAATACTAATGTGCAGATGAGTGATATTGCAGGAAAAAAGAAGGTGAAGAAATCCAAGAATTTCAGAAGGAAACTTGTGTTGCAGAGGGTTAAGTTAGCCACCCAGAATGAAGGTAAACCAAAATCTTCAGTGGCAAATCAGTCTGCAGGTGAATTAAAGGATATAAACACAAATGATCATGTAAATATAGAAGAGAAGGTTGAATCACAACTTGTGGATAAAGTGAAAAAATCGAGGAAAGTCAGAAAAAAGAAGGTGGTGCAAAGGCCTACAGAGAGAGTGGCTGACAAGAATGATAAGCCAAAACCCTCAGATAAGCATAGGCCTGGAGGTAAAGAGGAGGTAACTGAAGAGCAAGATGTGAAGAACATGGAGGAAACAAAATCTAATAATAAGGGTGAAAGATTGAGGAAGAGGAGGAGATTGAAGGTAAAAAAAGGGGAAGGAAACAAAGGGTCTTCTGAGGACAAAGGTAAGGCCGAAACATCGATGACCAAGTCAAAAAATAAAGCTGAGAGCATGGGAATGATATTCATGTGCAGTTCAAAAACAAAGCAGGACTGCTACCGTTACAAGGTGATGGGGCTACCTGCAAGCAAGAAAGATATGGTTTTGAAGGTCTACAAAGGGATGAGGATCTTTCTGTTTGATTTTGACCTGAGACTGCTGTACGGGATCTACAAAGCTGCTGGACCTGGGGGTTATAACATTGAACCAAGGGCTTTCAAATCAGAGTTTCCTTCACAGGTCAATCTTCTTGTGTCTGAGCTATGCTTTGATCTGTTTTGCTATTGACTGACTTCTTTGGTGCAACATTCCTTCGAGAAGCTTAGTAAGCAAAAATATAGAGTATAAATGTATACATACATACGTAAGGGGTCCTGTCGGATAAGGCTTCCACGTCTTGGGGTCTAGAGATTATAAAATGCATGCAGCCTTAGCCCTTCATTGCAAAAAAAAGACTTTCTATGGTTTGAACTTGTGACATAATCATGGGTTTTATAAATGAAAAATAGGGGAGTGTAATAAAAAGGAAAATTAAAGCACTAGAGCTGAATTACTAAATCGTAGGAGTTAATGGTGATCCCTTGATTAGATCTACTTGATAAGTGATTATATTATAAAATGTGGAAGAAAACTTTATACCTCTCATTTTCATGGGAATATTTTGGTTGGACATTTGGATGGGCCCTTTGGTGTGAATAACATTTATTAAACAAATTGAATGCTGCTTTCACGGGCTGCCTTTTCCTAAATGCTGCCGAGGATGATGCTGTGGTATACCATTTGGGTATATGTGACAACTTGCGGCCAGCTTGGTTAGATTGAATTTGGTGGGAAATTTATTCCCGGGGAAAATTGTTCCCAGAGATTTCTTGTTACCTCGTTTAGTTGGCAAATTGGTATGAAAATATGTATTTTTCAGTAATATTTGTTACCAAAGAAATGGAAATTATTAATTTTATAGAAAATGTATATTTATAAGTATTCTCAGCTAGACCATTGTAGGCCACCGCTAGCTTCAAGACCCTGTCAGTGCCGGTTTTCAACAACTGCATCCCCAAGCTGCCCCATCCCCTGTCACCATGGTGGTAGTGGTAATATTTGATATTTACTCCCCACAAACTAATAGAATATTTATTGCCACCTTATTTTCTGATAAAATATATTGCATTCTCACCCTGTTTCTTTGATAATATATATTCTATGCTCACCTTATGTCATTCTAGTAACCAAATGCATGTTAAGGATCACGAAGCAATGGGTTTTCCTATAGCTCTTTCTTTAGACAAATCTCTGCATTACTCGTTTTGTGTCTAGGTTCTATCTGTTTATGGAAAATATTACCAAAAGAAAACATTTTGCACAGAAAATATCATATTGGAAAATGTATATCACATTTTTAATGGAAAACATTTTTTAAAAAAAAACTTATTATAATATTTTCCAACGTATTGCATGTACAAGAAAATTGGTATGATCACATAAATTAATCAATGGTATGGATATATGTTAGCATTTCCATTAGGGATATTTCTGATAAATAATAATATTTTACTGTCAATAAAATATTTTCATTTACTGTCAAATGGTCATTGATATGGTGATTTTCAACTCGCGGTGGATTTGAAGATGTTGCCGGATGATGACCAGTGGCAGGGTTAGGAATTACTCGGTCAGTGACTAGTGGTGGTGGCTCGAGGCTTTGTTGGCTAGAGACTGGTGTCAGGGTTTTGCAACCAGAGACTGGCAGTGGTGGCTCGAGGCTTTGTTGGCTGGTGATTGGGATCGTGGTTAGGAAGTCATAGGCCAAAGATGGTGTCACCTAGATAGAAACTTTCATTGGTAGGTGTTGGTGATCAATGATTTGTAACAGATGAGGTCTAAAAATGATTTTTTGTTTTCAAAATGGGAAGTTATTTTCAGAATTTAAGCTTCAGTTTTCTGTTAATCAGGAAAATATTTTCCATTGACTTGTTTTCCCATACATACCATACATCAAAATTTGTAGAAAATATTTTTACATGCACGACAAACACCAAAATTGTAGAAAAGTTTTTTCAGTAGTTATTTTCTGGCAAGCCAACATAGCCTGAACCATTGCTTATTTAACCTGAACTTTGATGAAGGGACATTCATCATGCATCTGCCTGAAGACATCATGAGCTAGTTGTTTAGCTCTTGTTGTTTCTGTTCCTTTTAAGTTTCATCGTAGGGTTTGATCTGTGAAATTTTTAGGTGTACATAGAATGTGGTTGGACAAAGTTACTAGTGTCCATGAAATTGTCATTGTGAAAATTGTGGTCTATCAATTCAGAGATACCATTGTAGAAGAATCTGATATCCGATCCCATGTAGGACTTAAATCCTTGTTGATGATGATAGGTCCGGTTCAGTGTGTTGGAAGATTGTTTTCCTTTGGCTGAGGAAAAGTTCAAAACAATCATCAAGGATAACTACTACGGAAAGAACAAGTTTCATTGTGAATTGAGCTCTGAGCAGGTTCCCTTTTTACTTCCTCAAAACAGCTCTAGAAACGCTGACAATGTTTCATGCGTACTAGAAACAGCAGCACCAGTTAATTTATTTGCATTAAATGGTAGGTGAAGAACTTGTGCAAGCTTTTCAAAACAGCCAGCGCAGACAAGGGCAGGTACTCCAATCCCCAGGGAACAGGTGTTGCTTCATCATCTCGGAAGCGAGACAGAAAGGGGAGACGAGCTCCGGTTGAAGTGAGGCGTGATCGTGTGGCCACAGATAATGGGTACCCTAGATGGGGTAGAGATGAAGTGAGCCGTGGTCGTGCAATCGTGGATGCTGCTGGGTACAATCGCCGTCCTCTGGCTTATGAACCAGAGGACTTTGTCCCTGCTGTTGCTGCACCTTTTGCATTGCCTCCACCTATGCCATCAGCACCCACCCGTGGTTTACCATATGTCTATGGAGCCGCATTGGGACCAGATGCTTACCGGCGAGAGACAACCTATGAGCAGCGTGGTCACAGCCTGGCATCAGCATTTGATGTCTACAGGCACAGCACAGCTCTCGAGCATCATGATATGAGGCTTCCTGGTCTGGAGGTAGGAAGGCTTCAGGATGTGCCTGAACTTCATGAACCCTACGCGTCATACCTGAAATCTCTTGCAGCCCGTGAGCCTGTATTTTCTGCTGGACTCCAAGGGAATTACGATTATTATTCTCGAGTGGGCCCTTCAGTTGAACATCGTCCCCTTGCGGAGCAGAATGCTGCTTACACTACCCGCGGAACCTTTTATCGTAACTATTGAATCAGGTACGTGAAACTAGGAAGTCCAAAAAAACTCATCGTTTGGGTCTCTTTTTCCCTGCCTGCTGTTCCGTTCACAAGTTTGGTTGCCTTGTCGCAGCTGGTGACTGGCTCATCAGCTGCAGACCTCTGATGAGCTTTTTATAGTAGGGTCTTTTGTGGAGTCCATTTCTACTGGGACTGCACCTCTCATTGCTGTAGCAAAGCATGAATCTCTGGTTCGAGTGCAAAATCTTAAGACTGCAATCTCTCTTGGTTCTTGGTTTTCTTTTTTTTCAATGCTTTTCCTTTGGCAGAGTGAATAATTACTCCACTCGGTCTATTTCAGTGGTATGGCAATTTTCTTATTTTGTTCATTTTTAGGTGGGATTTGATATATTACTGGATTATACAATATTAACCCTTAGCTCAGCTAGTAAAGTTGTGGGCAAGTGTCCTAGGGGCCTATAACATAATATAAGATAAGATAGTACATAATAGATTTAAAGTAATCTATTCTTTTATGAAACTCATGTATAGCGGAAGCTTTATATGTTGGGATGACTTTTGTTTCTTATTGGGTGTGAAATTAATCACTTCCACTTTGCGGGACCGGCCAACGCACGCCTGCAGTTGCTGGAGGCCGGATACCTTTGGCCGTTGTTGTTGGCTCTTTATTCCTCTAGAATCTAGTCCTTAGGTTCCTGTCGCTGACCGCCAGTTGGTTGGTTCTAGCCATCAGTCCGTTGTTGCTAAAGAGGTCTGAACTCTTTTTTTTTTCTCTTGTTGGATTACTACGTAAATCTTTATTAATGAAACAAAAATATCTACACAAAAGTTTCGATTAAAATCAGAACTAGATCGGACCGATTACCTCTACCTAACCAGTTATAAAAGGCTAACCAAAAAAATTAAAAATAAATGACTTGTTATCTTAAAAGCCTGCCAATAGTTGAAGAAAAACAAAAACAAAAAACTGCGACGATAACAAAAAAATTGATTAGGGAGATTTATGTGGCCTTACAAAGCTCATTTGTAGATGGAGGGCAAGCACCATTTAGAAATTTAATATCAAATGAATGATCGTATCAATTTTGTTGAGATTATTCTTTTTATTAAGGCATTCGTTTTGATGAAATAAATAGTAATCATAAGAGTAAGTCTAGCCATTTGATTTTTTTCATGATTTTTCTTATATTCTGATGAGTATAATAGCTAACGGCCTAAGAGAAAAGTCTGTCGAATGATTCGATCTATAATAAAATAGAGGCCCAATCGACTCAGATAGCCCAAAATTGATGAACAAGCCTGTCAGTTTTATCCGAACAATTTACTTCTTAAAGGAAGATTGAGTCAATTTTAACCATCGAAGTAGAAAATTTTCTTCTCTTATCTGGTCCAACGGACTCGATTGCCAGTTAAAAATTGTTGGCTGAACAGTATTGCCTCATCTATCTTAACGGTTGGTAGAAAAAGTCAACCACCCCTTATTTCTATATAAACTCTTTCTCAACAAAAGAGGGGGACAACTCTCGGCCAAAGAAAAGCTAACAAAAAATAATGTTAAGACATTTCAAGCACACTTTTTCACTCACTCATTAAGGCACTTTCTGATAAGCACAAATTATGAAACCATTTTTATAAATATTTTCATTATATATCTTCTCTTTTCTTTCCTCAAAAAATTATTATTAATTTGAGCGTTGCGGATATACAGAAGTGCGAGTCTCATCAATCTTTTGACAGTACATATGTTGTGTTATATTGGATCCAAATTAAAAGTGTATGAAAATCGGACCTGCATCAGACCAATCGGATAGTGTGAAACAGTTCTTTGCTCCATAATCCGTATAACAATTCGGATATGAGAACACATCACATCTAATTGATGCCCAATCGATCACCCTATTTTAGTTTTCAATGGCCAAGAGTACCTAATTTTACTCCTAATAATATCCCAATCTGTTTGGTGAACTGCATTTAAAAAACAAATAATTAACATTTTTGCTAGAATTCTTACAAAAAACACACTTTGAGGAGATATGAAGAAAAGTTAATCTACCCAGCGTATCCAGACAATTCTTGATTTCTAACCAAAGAATAAATATATAAAAGGGTGGTATTTTGGGCCATAAACAAGTACCTGATCAACCTTTGGATGAATAGATTAGAAGATTCCTCATGCAAATTCAATAGAAATGTCTCATGACTTTTCCAAGGCCACAGGATAGTATTCGAAGAATTTAAGTTAGGATCATAATTAAGCCATGACGTAATGAGAGGTCTCACAACCACATGGGCACGCCTAGGCCATCTCAATTTAGCACCATAAATGCTATAATCAAATCTAACATTCCACGGTAAA
>JAOVVI020012805.1:0-10149 GCA_028571085.2 Nepenthes alata | reverse complement strand
CGGTGAGGCAACCGACCTAATCTCACTGAATCTGAAAGATCCAGAAAAGTGTATACGAATCGCAGCTCACTCACCGATGCGCTGCGCGAAGAACTGATCACATTCCGATGATGGAATGCTGACATCTTCGCATGGACTCCTGCTGACATGCCTGGAATTTTAGACCGGGTAATTGTCCACAAGTTGGGCCTTGACCCGGACCAAAAACTCGTTAGGCAGAAGCGGAGAAACCACTCAGTAGAATAGTTGATCGCCATCCGAGAGGAAGTAAAGAAACGGTTAGATGATGGATTCATCAGAGAGGTCCAATACCCTGATCGACTCTCCAACGTTGTCCTGGTAAAAAAGAGCAACGGAAAGTAGAGAATGTATGTTAATTTTACCGATGTTAATAAAGTCTGCCCAAAGGACAACTTTTCTTTATCCAGGATTGACATGCAAGTAGACTCGACGTCCGGATATGAGCTGTTGAGTTTCATGGATGCCTATTCAGGTAATAACCAGATCCAGATGAGTCCGAAGGACGAAGAGTATATCTCGTTCATGACAGACCAGAGGACTTACTGTTATAAGGTGATGCCCTTTGAACTGAAGAACGCAGGAGCCACCTACCAGAAGCTAACAAACAAAATATTTGAAAAATAGATCGGCTGCAATATGGAAGTCTACGTTGACAACATGCTCGTCAAGGTAGAATTATAGGCGACCATATCCGCGATCTGGCGGAGTCATTTGAGGTGTTCTGTAAACATCAAATGAAGTTGAATCCAGCTAAGTGCTCCTTCGGGGTAGCCTCAGGAAAATTTATGGGTTTTATCGTCTCCCAGTGAGAGACCGAGGTAAATCCAGAGAAGATCAAGGCCCTCGCGGACATGGCTCCCCCACGAAGCGCCAAGGATGTCTAGCGACTGACTCGACGATTGGTAGCCTTGTCCCGCTTCCTAGAGAAGTCTGGTGACAAGTATCAACCATTCTTTAAGGCTCTGGGGGGAACAAAATGAAACGAGTTTCAATGGACGGCAGATTGCCAGGCGGCCTTCAATGAGTTGAAGTAGTACCTGGCTAACCCGCTATTACTAACATCACCCAAGGTCGGCAAAGAGTTATACCTCTACTTGGCAGTATCGGAGGTGTCCCTCAGCTCCATCCTCGTACGCCAGGACTCTAATACCCAACGGCCAGTCTACTATATGAGTAAAACACTGACCAGCGCAGAGACGCGCTACCCGCGTAAAAAAAGGTTGGCCTTAGCTCTCATATTCTCTACGCAAAAACTATGACCCTACTTTCAGGCACACCGCATCATAGTTCTCACTGACCAGCCTCTAAAGAGCATACTCCAGAAACTCGATATTTCTGGATGGTTGGTAAAGTGGGCTATCGAATTGGGTGAGTTTGACATTGAGTTCAGGCCCAGGCAGTCGTAAAGGCACAGGCTCTGGCCGACTTCATTATTGGAATAGCGCATGGAGGCCCAGAATGGGTACTCCACGGAGACGAATCTTCTACAGACACGGGCAGTGGAGCAGGAGTGGTCCTCACGACCCCTGACGGGTTTGAGGAGAAATAATCCCTTACACTCGACTTTTCAGCCACCAACAATATTGCCGAATATGAAACCCTGCTAGCCGGGTTAATATTAGCAAAGGAGTGCTCAACCAAGCGACTAGCTATTTACAGCAACTCTGAGCTGATTGTCAACGAGGTTAATGAAAACTTCGAGGCAAACAACCCACATATGGCCAAATACTTGGCCAGGGCAAGGGAGGTCGTCCGTAACTTCAACAATATAACTTCGGTCCATGTTTTCATAACTGAAAACTGGAAGGCCAATCAGGTGGCAAGAGCAGCGGCGGCTGAAAATCCATAACAGTACTCGAGGAACATGAGGGAGGTCCTGAACGCCCTCAGTATAGAGGGACAGGAGGCAATGCAGATCTCCGGGACAAAAAACTGGACGACACCCTACCTGAGGTATCTAGCAGATAAAACATTGTCAGAAGATGCAGAAGAGGAAAGGCGGATAAAGAGAACGGCCCGCTGGTACACAATAGTCGACGGGCGGCTGTATCGTCGGGGCTACTCACTCTGTACCTCAGTTGCCTAACCCCAGAAGAGGCAGATTACGTCTTGAGTGAGGTGCACCTTGGGATTTATGAATCGCACGTCAGTGGAAAAAACCTAGCATTCAAGATCATGTGGCAGTGCTACTATTGGCCCTCGATAAAAAAAGGATACACTCGAGTTTGTAAAAATGTGAAAAAGCTGCCGGCTTCACGGCAACCTTCGCCACCAGCCATACGCCAAGTTGAGATCCCTTTAAGCGACGTCGCCCTTCACGCAATGGGGATTGACATTCTTGGCCCATTCTCCATTACAACCGGGCAAAGAAAATTCATCATAGCAGGCATCAACTACTTCACGAAGTGGGTCGAGGCCGTCCCACTGGCCAAAATCACAGAACACAACGTACTTGAGTTCGTCCGCTAGAACATCATCAGCAGATTTGGCGTTCCAGAAGCCATTGTGACTGACAACAGAACTCAATTCTTAGAGAAATACTTCACCAAGTATTGCACCAACCTTGGGATTAGGCTGGTCCACACTTCAGTGGCATACCTCCAAGCGAATGGACAGGTGGAGGTCACGAACTGAACGCTACTCCACGGGCTCAAGACCAAGCTAGAGGACGCAGGGGGCTCCTGGGTAGATGAGCTCGCCTCAGTCCTTTGGTCTTACCAAAAAATGCCAAAGAAACCAACGCGTGAGATGTCCTTCAGTATCTGCTACGGGATTGAAGCGGTGATCACAGTTAAAATCGGGCTCCCAAGTCTTAGGGTGGAATCTTTCGACCCGTAAGGTAACTCCCAGAAAATCCGAGAACACCTAGATTTGCTAGAATAAGCCCGCGAAGCCGCTAGAATACGGACTGCAGCGTACAAATAGAGTCGCCCGCTACTACAACAAGTAAAAGCGAGGCAGTTTGATGTCGGAGACTTGGTCTTACGGAGCATTGAGGCCAAGGGAAAGATGGCTGGCCAAAACAAGCTCTCCCTGAATTGGGAATGGTCTTTTCTAATATCCGTCGTCCTACAAAACGGGGCATACAAGCTCAGAAACTAGTATGAAAAGTTGGTCCCACGGACGTGGAACGTAATCCACCTCAAACGCTACTTTCAATAGGGACCCAGGTATGTATTCTACATGATTGTATGTGATCATTTGTGTGCACGATTCAATTATTAAAATAAGTGTTTCCTTAGCATGTTGCGTATGCATATTTATGTGGTTTTCATTGTAGGTTTGAAATGACCTAGGTTGCCCCTAAGTTGGGAGGGTCTTCACCCTCTCGTTACTAAACCATGGTCATCCAGGCGGCCCATGAGCGGTCGTATATAAAACTTAATCATCCAGGCGACCAATAAGCGGTCGTATTTAAACCCTGGGCATCCAGGTAGCCCACGAGCGGTCGTATATAAACACTGATCATCCAAGCGGCTCAAGAGTGGTCGTATCTAAACCTTGGTCATCCAAATAGCCCATTAGCGGTCGAAAAAACCTTAGGGGGCTAACGCAGCACACGCGACAACCTCCTTCATAAGAAGATAGCGTGATCAACCAACGATGGTCGATTGGAGCAAAACGCTCCACCAAGCAGGCCGCCCAAGTCTACACCTGAGCAGCACCACCAAGCTTTACTCACTGGCGAATACTAAACCGACTTAACACATGCGTCGGCCTAGAAAATGCCATGAACGTCCCAAAAATAAGGCGGGTGGCCAACTCGCAGGAATCCTGCCCAGTTGGCCGCCAAGAAAGGCAAAGAAGCAAAATATAAAAGGCAGCTGTAAAAAGCAAGAACGTGTGACATGCACGAAACTACTTGTATTATTGCTAAATGGTAAGATACATCATTAAATTCAAAAAAAATAAAAAAACTACAATCACAAAAAGCTATGGAGGAGGCGGCGGCCCCTGTCTATCTCGTGGCTCTCCCACGAGGCTGTTGCGACGCTGTGCTGACCAATTTGACAAATTGATAAGATCGACAGGGATGTCAGGATCAACCAGCCGCACAACACGCCAACTAATGTTGATCCCTTCCCACAACCGCGTCAGTATCATGCCCTCAACCTCGTGGGGACGCATACGGAGGCTCAGGTCGTTCTCTAGGGTAGCCATTTGCCCAGCAATCTGATCAATGCGCCCTTTAACACGCTCGTTCTCCTCCTTCAAACGAGTGACCTCTGCTTTCAAGCCTAAGTTCTCCTCCTCTATGCCCGCCAGAACAGACTCCAGGACAGCCGCGTCCTTTTGGTGTTCCGCTCCCAAAGCCATCAGCTTAGCATCGAGCCAGGCGATCTCCCCGTCCCTATCGAAGATCACCATGTCTCTCTGCCTAAGCGCCTTGGCAACTGCGCTTGAGACTTTGTCAGCCTGTACAAAAAAAGAGGGGGTTAGAAAAGGCATATCAAAAGATAAGGAGGGCAACAGAATTTATACCTCCCAAATTCTTCGTGCTGGCCTGTCTGGCCTCGCACCCAGTTCCGACGCCAAAGGCGGTGAGCCAGGAAGGGGACCCACGTCAGCAGGACCGGCGGTAACCTCAGCCATAAACTCCACCATTGGGTCCTCTGGAGTATCCACCATCCCGGCTGATTCCCTAGGAGCAGTGGGGGGCTCCAAAATTGGCTCCTGCTGCTTAGCCAGAATTACCACAACAGGTGATCCAACGGATAGCTCCTACGGCCCAGGCACCTCGATGGATGCCTCCTGAGTCGACCCCGACAGCACAGGCTGCACAAGAACAACGCCGCTGCTCGACCTGGCCTCATAAGCCTCAAGGGCCAGCTCCACTTCTATCCCAGATGCGGCGCCAACACCCGCAAACCGTCCAACAGAGAGGTAGTCAGGTCCTAAGGATGACGAAGAATGCGCCACCGAGGCCACCCTCTTTTGCCTTATACTGGGAGGACTTGCATCAGATGGGCAGGGACCAATGATAAAACCCTCCTTCCTCTTCTTTCTCTACAAGACTTCCAGCGGCGGGATTTTCAATTTCTGGACTGGAGACGGAGGCCCCCACTTAACCTTCTTTGCCTCAACGAGAGGGACCAAATGGCCTCTCTGGAAGTCTCCTAGGTTATCCCCTACCAGCTTAACCAGCCACTCCAAGGACGCCGTCTTAGCCTCCGAAGGCGCCCCCGTATATACTCAGGCACTTGGCCCCACTCCTTGGGCAATGGCCAGGACTCTCCCACATTAACAAAAAAGAATCGCTTCTTTCAATTCTTGAGGGATTCGTATATGGCGGTGCTTATCTTGAGACCGCCGCGGGGGGATAAAGAAATCCACTCTGCTCCCTGATTAATCTTGAAGATCCCCCTAACCATTGACATCGTCAACAGCCTCGAGTGTTGAGGAAGGAAAATGCAAAGGGAGCACAGGTACATGCTGGTGTTGGCATGAAACTGAGTGATGGGGACATGAAGCGCCCGAAAAATCGACATCAACTCGTCGGGGACTGGAAGACGAAGCCCACTCCTCAAATGGGCTTCGTATATGGTCACGAAGCCCGTGGGTGGCAAGAAAGCTCTGTCGTCATTCCCTGGAACGCGGAAGGCGATCTCTTGTCGAATGTTATACTCAACGTACAAGACTTTCACGTCATTTTCTCTCAAGACGGAGGCGATGTCGACGACAGAGGCCATGGTCAGAGTTAGGTTTTTTCTTCTTCTCAACGGAATAAGAAAGACGAAGAAATAAGGAAGGCACAGGAAATTCAAAATAAAACAAGCAGGAGGTTTAAAAACCCATGTGAACACGAAACCATCTCGAAAGCCTGCGCCATCATTACCGCCGCGTATCGTTTCCCTAAAAGAAGGCTGTCAAATCAGATCCTCCGACTCATTCAATACCAGGATCCTGAACATACCGCATAGAGACACGTGTCACACTTTTCTGACAGGACAGCTAATGACCAACGCTTCCTTCTCCAAGTTGCCCGAAAACTTCCCAAGAGTGGTCAACAAATCTGATCAACGTTTTAAAAGTACTCAAGGCTCCTCTTCAGACGGGCAACAAATCCGTCAGCAAAAACAAGTGCATCTCATCATAAATATGCCAAAGGCCAGAATTCTAACCACTGGCATGGGGGACTAGTGATGGGTAGGCCCATAGCTGGGAGACCCAATAAGAAAAACGGCCCAAAGTCCAAAAAAGTCCAGACGCGCGTTGACCGCTTGGCGCACCAACTAGGCGGCCAACGCGCTCCCTCAAGACGGTTAACATTCATGTTGATCGAAAGTACTGTAGTAGCAGACCACAAAAAGATATAAAACCTAAAACGGGCCAGGCCCAGTTTGACAAACGTTCCCGTACACGACAAGCAACGGTCCTTTACTTGATTTCACGCCTTCCTTGAAGTTAATCTCCTCTAAAGAAGGAATTAACAGATTCAGTGTCCTTCCCATGAGGAAGGTGCCAGATTCTCTTCCTGCCAACGATGGAGTCTAACGGTAACAAAAATACAAAAGGAAGGCAGATAATCTGAAGACCCGTTACTCGCTCAGAAAGGAAATAATCCCATCAGATCACGACAGTCAAGCCTTCCTGCTCAAGGAAGGCCGCCCAACACCAGGCTGGGATCACGCCTTCCTATCCAAGGAAGGTCACACTCCCTAACGTCTATATAACCCCAGAGTCTCCACTCTGGAAGGACACGATCTAATACACGAACACAGACACGAAAATACAACACAAGTGCTGTTACAAAATCCTTGAGCATACTTACTCTCAATTGGTTACTTTGCCAATCCCACTCCAAGCCTCCAGATTGTAGAGACTTCGTCTGCTCCCTGAGATCCTTCCTTCTAAGCTTCCACACTTTTAGGACGCAGATTGCCATTCGTTCCTGGCGAACATCGAGTCAGAAAATCATACTCTCAACGAATCAGGGGAACATCTCTATATCTACAGGCCAACACTCCCACCAATCTCAATCTCACTCTCTTTCTCTTTTTATTTATCAGTTCACATTCTTAAAGTTCAATGGCTTGTTGCTGACTTAAACGACGGAGTATTTTCGGTGGGATAACATCCCACCGACACCTGACCTCTTGTTTATTGTAGTGATGTGCAAGATTCAGACTCGGTGAATGTTGTCGGATCTAAACAATCCAACGAATCCGAATCTGTACGAAATCGGATCTAAATACGCATCAAGTTTAAGATAATATTAACAAATTTTGATTATAAGCATGGCTTATATAGTAGAGAAGTTTTATTAAAATATTAGATTTTGTTATTTTTTTAAATAATTGAAATATATTTTCATAATATAAAGGGTTAAAAATAAAATAATATTACTAAAAATATTAATATTTACCCTCAATTATTTTTAAAATAATTTTATATTAGGGCTGATATTTTAATAAAATAAAATTATTTATGATAATAAGTTTCTCGATAGTATTATTATTTTTAAAAATAATTACATCTGTTATAAACCTAAATTTACAACCTGAAAGACAGAGAAAAACATAGATATTTTCCCGTCTTTTTTAAGCATAAATTTTAAATCATATTTAATTTATTTTTTTAAATTTAAATCTTTTTTATTATATATAACTATTATTTTTATATATTTCCGTATAATAAAAGCTCTTATTTTATTACTTTTTGGTCTAAATGAAAATGGCGTGTATTGACAAATAACAACGATAAAGGGCCACAGCTGGATATAAGTGGGGCTCTATTTATTAAAAAGGTAATAATAATTATTTTTTAGATTTAAATATTTATTTTTAAATTAAAAATTATAATTTATTTATTTTTAAAAAATTATAAAATTAATTATTAAATTGTAATTATTTATTCAAAAATCAATATATAAATTTACAAAATAATTTGTTTTTATCTCTCTAGAAGAAGCTCCTGCTCATGGCTGACCTAACAGTCGGCTTTAACTATTAATTGACTTTAGCCGTACAGTTGAATAAAATAAAAAATATATTTTTATTTTAACAAATATTTTAATAGAGATTATAAATTTTATATCATACAGAAAAAATAATAATTTAATTTAATTATACATTTTAAAGAATAACAATTTTTAACCGGCCGAAAACACCATCAATCGCGCCGGTCAACTCCACCGATAATTACTATTGCGGACCATAACTAAAATACATAAAATTATATAGATAAAATAAATAATATATTATTTAATTTTATTTTATTTTTAATAATTATATTATTATAAATTTATTTTATTTTATTTTATTCTAGTAGTCAAAATTTATGACAATATTTATAAAGATAATTTATAATACAAAATTATATAATCTTCTATAGGGCCAGATAGGTAACGGTAGAGATAAATTAGTTCAAAATGTTTTTAAAAAAATTTATAAGATAAATTTAAATATATTAATAATATTTAATTTTATATTATTAAATTATGAAATAATATATTAATTTGATAATTTTGTTAAAAAATTTAAATCCTATAAAATTTTAAAATTCAACAAGCCATTAATAACAATAAATAAATATCGATCGCTATTAATATTGAGCGGTAGATGATGTGAAGGATCTGCTCTCGTGATAGCAGACTGTTATCCATTGCTATCAATATTCAATAATAACGTGGTACGTATTTAATAATTTATTAAAATATTAAAATATTATTTTTTAATATAATTTTATAAAAAACATAGTAACATCTAAGTAACTAAAAAATGTCATTATTTTTATTCAATAAGTGATAGAAAATAGATAACCTACATGAAAAAAAAGGCATTTTTATGAACATGTTTTTTACTCAAATAAGTTAAATTGGTTTGATCGATTTTGATTTTTTTAGAAAAATATTTAGAATTATCAAAAATAAAAACTATCATTTATCATATTTATTTAAATAGAATTGAATGGGTAAATAAATTTTAATAATATTAATTAGTTTATAATCTTGTTAATCATCTCTATAAATTGTTCATGTTATTTGCACAATTATTTATTGATATAAATGCATTGAATTGTTAATAAAATGAACTTATTTACCACAAACTCAAACTCTTTTATTTCATATAATTTTTATATAATATTATTGTATTGTGTCTAATTTTATTAACTCTAAATATATATAATCACCCCGTATATATAATCATAAGTTTTTACAAATTAAAAGGATCAGAAACATATTAGATCCGTACATAAATATATGTATTAAGGTCATAATATTTCTCTTTATTAGTGGTATTGTATTATTTTAAACTTAAAAAAATTACCATCTTTTAATTTAAGTTACTTTGGCATATTAGAATATATATAATTTCATTCTTAAATTAGATAATTAATATCTTCTAATTTTAATATTTTATATAATTTTTATTTCTATAATTTTTTTTTAAAATTTGTGTTACCTTATTTTTCCGTAAAAGAATAATCCTTTTCGTAATTTTATGCACATATAAATACAGAAAATCTTTCTTCATTTATCACTTCATATTCTTACAATATGGCTAGATTTCTCCCTCGTGTGCAAAACGTGTATAATATGTATTGAGAAATGTTTGACGCCATTATATAAATATTTTTAGATATATTAAAAAATGTGACATTTTTTTATTTATTTATGTTAATAAAAATATAAATAAACAAATATGATGATCTCATGTCAAAATAAGTGTACCATTCTGAATATTTTTGGCAAGATTTCTTTTAAATAAATAAAATCATAAATAATTTATTTATCTATACATGTCCAATCCTTACATTACTAACATGATCTTGATTTTGGTCCATTTAGATGGTCAATTCATGGCAAAGATGTTTTGGGTCTTATTACCAATTACAATTATCTCTTAAATTTTAGAAAATTTTGATAAAAGCTTTAAATTTCAGAAAGACTAAAGTTTAGAGAGGTAATGTTTCCTAAACTTAATCAAGATTGCTCTAGAAAGCCAGCCCAAAGTGTTGGGAAAGGACCAGAAAATGAGTTTAAATTTTGATGAGGGAAGTTAAAATTATCATAGCCAAATCTTGAGGAAAATCTTTTGAAAAAAAAAAGAGGAGCTGATTAAAATAGTTATATGGAATTTGGGTGGCCAAAATTAAGGTGTTTTCCTAGGTGATTAGTGATATTTG
>JAOVVI020012804.1:1354-12094 GCA_028571085.2 Nepenthes alata | reverse complement strand
CGCTCACAGCAAAAAAATTTATTCGTTGTAAAGTGGATTCTCAAGTATTTACATGATACTTCTAGAGTGTGCTTGTATTTGTCCATAACAAACCTATTTTGGTTGGATTTACAAACATCAACATGATGAGTGGCATCATTGAAAGTCAACTTCGGGTTATTTGATTAACATTTTATGACGAACTGTATCTTGACAATCCAAGTTACAAAGTGTATTGCACTCCCTATCACCGAAAAAGTATATTGTACTTTCTATCATCGAAATCGAATTTATTATAGCAATGGAAGTTAGTACGGAGATGTTATGGATAATGAAATTCATTTAAGAACTTGGTTTCAAACAAAATCGGTACATACTATTTTGTGATAATCAAAGTATCATTCATCTTTGTAAGAACTTCTCTTTTTATTAAGACTAAAGCATATGAATGTTAGATATTATTGGGTAAGGAATGCTCTTAAAGCGGAGTTGTTAACATTTGATAAGGTTAATGCTAACTATAACGTATCAGATATAATGACTAAAGATATACAAATAATAAAATATAAAACATGTCTAAACATTGCCAAAATGGTGTTGGTCCTTGTGGGAAAAAGATTGTTTGAATGCGTCACATTCTTGTGAGCACACACCCTTTGTACATAGCTTTTTTTATACCAGAGATGAACCATGATTGACACACGCACATTAGATTCATGTGCATGAAAAATAGAAAGAATTGTACCATATTCACGCCTGAAAGGGGCACATATACTTAGAAAATAGTAAGGGGCATGCTTGACATGTGCATGAAGCAATGCATATGCATAGAATCCTGTGAGGAGCACACCTAATGCATACTTAAGAGATATACGTGTGAATTTTGTTCAGGAGATTTTTCTCTCAAACTGTTGAACGTTAAATATATTTTTAAAACAGTTTTGATCTAATTTGAAAGTATCTTAGTGAGTTGTTCAAAAACAAGAGGGGAGCAACAATTTGAGAGAGATGGTAGAAGAGATTAGCCATTGTTCGAGTGTTTAGTCATATTACTTTCCTCATTATCTTGGATTTATGTTCTAATCTTATTTTAGAACATTTGTATTAGTATTTTCTTTCTTTTTTTTTCTTTGCTCATTTTGTCATACTTTGTGGTAAATTCAAATATGTTTTTGAAAAATTTTGTTATAATTAACTCAATCATATTAAAAATAATTTTAATCCTTTGGCTATAAGGGTTTCTAGTAAATTATTAGAATTTCATTTTAATTTTTTGAATGCTTTTTATTATTTTGCTTCTTTAAGAGTTTAAACAAAAGATCCCTTCTTATAAAAAACTATTCTCAAATTTATATTTGATAAAATTTTAATGACTCATTTCCTGAAAACTCATATAGGAGATGAGAAGGTCTCTGAATTATAATTAAGGAGATAGTTGGAAAATACCTTTAGGGTGTGTTTAATTATTGAAAAATTTTTAGAAATAATTAATGAGAAAAAATAAAAAATTACTTCCTTTAAATATAAATATTTTAATATATATTTTTTCCTATAATTTTTCATGCAATCGAAGCAGGTAAAAATATATTATTTTTTAATTTTACTAGATCCCAACAATTCCTTAAATAGCATATATTTTTAAGACATCACGTAAATGTGTATTAAGAATACCCATTGAGTGTCCCTAAGATGTTTCTTTTATACATAATTTTCTTATCCTTAAGTTAAATTTTAGGCATTTTATTATATATCCTATAATATTCTTTACAACCATAACCCCATTAATACTAATGTCATACTTAAAGGATAAACCAATGGCGTTCGATCAAATGAGTCTATAGGGGAGCGTTTCATATAGCAATTTTCTGGAACAATTGAATATGTCTGCAACTTCATCATCAAGCCTTTTTTCTTTGAAATGGTGATCTACGATAGGATTCTCCTCGTTTGCTGAGGAGTGAAGAAGAACCATCATAATATCCAGCATCTGCAACCTTTTGAATCTTGCGGACCTTCAAACCAGCGATCCCATGATGGATTCACTGGGCCATTTGTTCTGTCAGAACAGTTTTCAGAAAACTTTAGAGGCAATTTGTGTAATCAGGCATTAACCAAAGTTGATCAGTTTAAAGAGTAATTACTCTGGGAGGAGAGGATCTGGTCTCGTCTCAACACTACTCAGAAATCTGGTGTTAAAGAAGTATAAAGTTCAAGTTAAGTGTGACTGGCAATTGGCCAACAATTAATCAAATAATTACTTTTTTTTTTCCGCAGAAAATTACTAGTATCCTTCAGTATCTTTTTATGGCTACTTACTCCTTGCATGCAGCTGATGCCTCCTCTATTTTCTCCAGATGTTCCAATTCTTCCTGCAAGAATAACCCATTTTAGTCACATGTTATGCACTGCTATACCGGATTTATGAAGTTATTCGGATGGAAAATCACTAAACATGCAATATAATCACCACCCTTAAACATGCATTCAAGTGAAGGGAAGCCTCGGTGCAACAACAGAGTCATTGTTGGATGACTTGAAGGTCATGGGTTCGAGTTATGGAAACAGTTTTTCGGATAATATAAGTAAAAACCGAGTATAATATACCAAAAATGATCCAACCCTTTTTCAAACCCCATGCATGGTAAGATTTTCATGCATTGAGCTGCCCTTTTAGTGCATTCAAATGCATGCCACAAACTTCAGCATAAAATCACTAATCTAGGATTTTTACATCACTAAAAGTGTACAATCAAATACTGACTGAAACAAAGTCAAAGGGATTCTTTTCTACAATGCTTCAGTGATCAGATGTTAGCTAGCGTTCAGGAAAAGCAAAAAACATAGTTATCGCACAGAATTAAAGCAATGATTTCAAAGTTAACTAAACCCCAGTCATGGTTACAACTGGCACGCAACGCTTTCGTTCAGGTACACAATCCCTGTATATGTCTCTCTCTAAAAGGCCTCATGAGAGAAAGTAGTCAAAAAGTTCAACATTTAACTTTGTGGATGAAAAAAAAAGAGTTGCCATTTTTTTCCGAATGAGGGGGCCAACTATATCAAATGCATAATTGTTTAGTCAACTTTGATTCAGAGGTTTCTAAAACATCCTTGCCCAAAGAAATTTTTTAAAAAGTACATATTCATTCATGTGATTCTTTGGCACATATAGGTTTTAGGAAAGACATCGTCAAAAAAGTCTGTTGCTGTTTCAAATCATCACATGGTTCTTGCTTTGCTTGTGGTAGGCCAATGAGCTCGCATGCAGTGCTGAAGCTGGTGGCACAAGTTTGCAGAGCCACCAAGGTGGATCACAGATTTCAAAGCCTCATGGTTCTCCGAAAGGTGCCAGTGAGAAGTCATATGATTTTGATTACATATGAGCTGGTGTGCACTTGAATGTGAAGGGTAAAGTAATAATCATTTTTGTTGAGCTATGGCAATCTTTGTCTGCAGTTGAACTTGAAACTGTCAGTAAATAATGCATTTTCTTAAAGGGGAGACCTTCAAAAACCTGATTTTCCCATTAATGCAGAAAAACTGCATCACTTGCGCAAGAATGGTGAAGCATTCGACACTTTAAACTGTAGTTTCCATCCATCCCTTACAAAAATGGTCAAGAATATCACTTGTCGATTGTATATGGAAGAACATAAAATTGATGCACCTACAATGAGTTCCATTTATGGTATGTTGGACAGGTATGTTCATTTCAGTTCTTCCCATGCTTGGGCACCTACAAAACAACAAAGTCTTAAATCTTACTAAATGAAGTCTACTATATGAATCTACTTACTCAACTTAACAAAATATCTTTGGGAAGTAGATGTTTTGGCACTCCGAGCGATAATTTGATAAGGCATCATGCATGTGACCCAGGGGGGATTCAACATGTAACGACAACGCTAAAGTTTGTAACAATGAGGTTATGATTGTTTGCAGCTTGAATGGATAAGAAAAGGTGGGTTATTATGAGGAGAGTTTTTGTAGAGTTGATATTTTATATTCCTGTAATTTTGAGGAGAGTTCAGATAATTTGAAGCTGCAAGCTAAACTCAAATTTGTTCTAGTAGTTATGGGTCTGTGCGTACTTATATTTCTTTGGTTTTTTTTTTTCTTTCCTACTAGCAGGTTTGTGCATTTGTAGGGTTATTTATCCAGGGATTCCATGCTGTGTGTGTGTGTGTGTGTTTTTATTCTGAGTTTTTTTTTTAATTATCGGGCCCCAGTTTAAGGTTGCAGGCTTTGTAAGTTGGTGGCATCAGTTTTCTTCAGTTTATTTTGTTAATAAAGATTCAATCATTAGCTATCTCAATAAAGTCCATGACTGCTTCAAAGAACGTCTCTAGATTCAAGGAACAAGAAAAAACACAATGCAGAACACTTGAGATAGAGAACTAAAGTAATCTAAAGTTTGTGCAAAGACAAGATCTCGGGGAGAGCTTTGGCTTAAATGAAACACAGTATTATTGTGATTTTGGTCAAGAGTTTCCGTAAAGGAACTGGTTTCTCAACAATCAAAAGTAAGATAGCATATATCTAACTCTCTCCAAACCATTTAAGGGGGAAAATTCATAAAACTGTATCACCCTTTTGAACATCATTTGGTTCTTAAAACATAAAAGGATGTGGAATGTACAGGGATGCAATGACTATGAAAATCACAGCAAGTAGCATACTAACAATTCAAGAAAAGCTGGATGTTTAACCATTATTTCAATGTTATCACAACATGATGAGCAAGTCACCAAAGGCATTTAGGTTTATACATGATCCCAATGTAAAATCAAAATTATCCAGCAAATTATCTACTACGGAAGCATGTGTTCCAGAATCAACCAAGAAACAACAGAAAAAAGTTGTCGCTTAGATCAATCTATTATATATTAGGTTCAACTGCCTAGCAGGGAAAAAAAAATCATGTATTTCATGACGATCTATGTAAATCACTTCTTTTTCTTCCCCTTCATAGACAATCTATTTGAAATTGACTACTGAACATGAAGCAAGCATCATTCTCCGCACAGCTGCTTTCCAAAAATTATCTTTAGGTGTTAAATGAAGCACAAATCCAAAGAAGAATAATGGAAAATCTCATATAGTTTGGAATTCAAACATAAATGAATAACAGCATTTCCAAATAAAAGGATGCATGAAGCTGCTCAACAATGGATGTATTGGGGATATAGGCGTTTGAGTATTATGGCTAAGGTCGAAACAGTTAAACGAGCTTTTTATAACCATAAGGTGAAAAATTGTAAACCACATTGCATTTACATAAATTAACCATGAAAATCTGCATAAGGTTCGTGTTCTACAAAAAGGAGTGGATAGAAGAAACAATCAATAATAAGATATTGTAAATAAAGTCAGATTAATGTTGTTCATAGAGCTGCTTGCAGGCATTTACTTCCTAAACAGTCCATTATCACTAACCTGCCTTTCCCCCCCTATAAACATGTATCATCAGTAAACAAAACGCTAGTTACAACAAATATGAACCTGGGATAGCAAATTTCGTCATCAACATCTTCCCCCAGAACCCAAGCAACAATATTATATATCCTCGAAGCTGAAAATATTAACACAAGCCATTACAATTAAACAGAAAACAGTAATAATGAGATGCAAAGGCAATGGAAATCCACCTTTAAAGCTTTAAATTTACCCAAACCAAGAGAGTTTTAATTTCAGAATTTCAACACCCAGCAGGGTCCACTTGCTCCCACATCATCAGCAATAGCAACAGCAGAAGCCCCATAAAATAGGACGATAAATGCCTCAAAAATTCAAGTGATCAAATAAAACATTAGAGATGATGAAATAAGTATGTATATTGGACTAACTTCAAGCCTCTTCTCTCTGTCCAATTCATTATTCAATTTTATCAATAACCTACATTTGAGTAATATCCATTCTTCCTCACGCATCTTAAACTAAAAAATGTTCAATTTGCAACCTGATTGTCACTTCAAGGTCGTCGAGGCCCCATGGTCAAAATAATCAATTGGGAAAAAAACATACAGAAAATACGATAAAGCCCATCACAATTCCTAATTTGTGCCAATAAGAAAAAAAAAAACAAATCAGAAATTAATACACTGACCTCCAAAAATCTAGTTTCTTGTTCAAGTCGCATCAACTCAGCGATAATCCGATGCTTCCCTCGAGTATCAGTTGACGAAGCTTGCTGCTGAGTCATCTCTGTATCCAACGGATTAAAAACCCTAATTCTAATTTCAGATTAACAAATCAAAAGACCATGCGTTGTGGGTCGGTCCGATTATGCATTGGGTGCGTAATACAGTCGGAGATGGGTCATATGCGGATGATCGAGTGGGAGACAGAAGAGAGGATTCGAGGGGCTTTCCTGAAGAAATGGGCACTTTTGATTTGAATTTTTTTATCTTTCTGGCTGCGGAAAAGGAACTTTTGGAGTGTGAGGAGTGGCGAAAGCTCTGCTACTTTTTCTCTTCAAAATTGAGAAATTTTTTTTCTTTTGTTGTCTTGCTTGTCTGCTCTTTTACTCTGCTTTCCAACCTTCTTTCCCACGCGTTGTTCCCTCTTGGTCGATTTACACCTTTGAATTTTGTGCGTCACAAGCTTCATGCCCTTAAATTATTAAAAAATAATATTGCCTTTTATTTTTAAATTTATATTTTTTATATTTAAATTTATATTTTTAATTATATTTTTAATTTTTATATTGGTCATGATTATATTCTTCATAAAAGAATTACGCTGGTTTCATCATAAAAAATCTCCGACCTTGACTCTCATTTTGAATTTCTTATACTTGTCAATTATTTTAATTTCTTATGTATAACAATATATGATTCCAATGCCACTAATTTGATATATATATATATATTGAAATAAAAATGTTATTAAAATAAAAAAATAATATTTATTAATCCACTTGTATTTCTATTTTTATCAAAATTATCAAAATTAATATAAAAAGAAAGATAAATAAAATGAAATAATATGGGATCTAAACATACTTTTAATAATTTTAGTATAAATAAACGTATAAATATATATATAAATAATATTATTTAAATAAAAATAAAGTATAGAATTATAAAAAGACAAGATGTTGATAATACCTTTTATAGTTTTTGTCAATATAAAATGCATAGCCCTTATCATGTTTTCTTATGATGTAAGTTAATTTAAATTTTATTTTCATATTTTTTATTAAGTCAATTTTATCTTTTTTTTTCGTTAGTTAATTTTTGTTCTAAAAATGAGTTAATTTCAACACTTTTTTTTTTACTTTTATGTAAACAAGACTCTTCAACCCATAATTGACACTAAAAATAATAACTATGATATACCTAATTCCTAATAATATCATATATAAATAGAATATGATATACTTTTGACGAGTTTAATCGAAATTGTATACAATTTGAAAAAAAAAGATTTTTTACACATACCCACTGATGGGACACAAGTAGCAAGTTAGCCCACAAAAAAATGGTCCAAATCCAACAACGGCCCGTTTCTACATATGACGGTTAACACTACCGTTAACCGACGGAGTAGCAAGTGGGCCAGCAGTGGCCTAAGATCAATGACGGTCCATCTAAGCCCATAATAGTCAACGATGCCGTTGATCGGAGAACTAGTAAGTAGATCGACAAAGGCTCAATACGAACGCGGCATATGCCTAAATCGGCCCATGAGTCCCTTTCCAGGCCACAACGATCGTTTGTCATGATTTTTTACATTTTTAAAGAAGGCAATCTCTCCTATAACGATAACCTTCCATAATCAAAGCACATCCTGGAAGAAATGCGAAAGTATCTAAATAAAATCTGTAAGAAAACCCTAACGGTTACCATACGCAGAATGAAGAAGATCCACCTCCTTGATCGTTAAACCCATGGATGGCGCTCACGTCTACGAAAGAATGGCAACGATCCCCCCATAGAAGGCGGACATCCATCCTCACTATGTAAGGAAAGCAACCGAGGGCCATGACTATAAAAGGCCATGAAAACTCACTCCAGAGACACGCTTTCTTTTACCCCCTAAACGGCCTCAAGCTCTCAGAAGCTTTCCAAACTCTCGAGCATCCCAACGCATCCTCTCTCTTTCTCTCTATTACTAGTTTCCTACGAGTTCAGTACTTAGAGAAATTGCTCTCCATGAATATCCAAAACCACTCTCTTTACGAGTGCACCACCTACATCCATAAATACACTCCAAGCATTTATTTATGTATTCTCTACATCCACCTTCTATTCTTGGAATGCTATTTACTGACTTGAGCGTTGCAGTATTTCAGTGGGATCAAATCTCGCCATCACCTGACCTCTTCTTTGAAGTTGTGGTGTGTAGGAATTGAAACTCAGATGATGGAGTCCGGAATCCGACGGACAGCTCAATCCGAATTCGTTTGAAGTTTGGATCCATGACGCATTATTGACACCGTCTGTGGGAACGCTAACAAAAAGACAACCATTGTCATCCCCAAAACTAGTGTTACCAAGCAAGATGGTGAACACTAGGACTCAAGTTAGCACTCTCGCTAGAGGTGTTGTCTTCCCCGACCATGACCACTCAGCTGGTAATCTGGTCGGAGCGCAACCTGCACCGTTTTTTCTTAACCTGGTGGAGCAGATAAATAATATGTTCAGAATACTTCAAATGCTCTGCACCCGCCAAGGTTGGAAGAAGAATGATGCTTAGCCCTCCTCGCTTCTCGTTTTGACCTCCAAGTGAGGAGACCAGAGGAATAAGAGGCCGGCCAAGAAGGCTTCAAAGATGAGTAACTCTAGTGCCCTGAAGGTTTCCAAAGCCGTCCAAGGCTTGAAGGATGCTTGGGTCATGGGACTCTGGATGAGAGCCCCGAGAGAAGAGATTCCCGATATTTCTAGGACAAGCCATGGCCTCGGGCTCAAGAGAGAGCCTCCCGGATCGACCGATCTATAAGATGTAGAAGTCAGCCGACCACACATTGCACAGTAGAAAAAATAGAGTTGAAGACTTACCTCAACTCCAAGAGATCAAGAAACTCCTCCCGTGTTGAGGAAAAAGTCAAGAAGATTTGGAACCACGTGTTCAGGGACGATAAACACTCCACCGATCTGCAGAGATCTCCCTTCACCATAGAGATCCAAAATCGTCCTATGCCAACCAAATTTAAGATGTCAGCACTGGATTCCTATGATCGGAGCACTGATTCCATGGATCACCTCGATAACTTTTGCACCTATCTAAGCCTCCAGGGCCTGGAGGAGGCGATAATGTGCCGATGTTTTTCCCTCACTTTAAAGAGGGACGCCCGGATCTGGTTCCATTGGCTTCCTCCTAACTCGATTCAGAGTTTCAAAAATCTCATCAACCTTTTCTTAGCACAGTACGCTTCCAACTACCGAAAAGAGAAATAGTCATGACACCTCTCCCACATCAAGCAAAGACAGAGCGAGAACCCAAGGAAGTTGCTCGACCGGTACATGGTGGAAGTAAGAAGAATCCCAAAGCTCACCGAAGAGATGAAGCTTGGCAACTTCATCTTTGCATTAGGGTTGGGTGACTTCTTTGAAACTTGGCCCACAAGAACCCGCAGACCTTCTGGAAGCGGAAAGGCCAATGAGCCAAAGCCCCACTGGAAGCAATATAGGACCGGAGCACTAGACCGTAAGAAGTACAGATCTGTTAACCTAACTCCGCTAAATGACACACTAACCAACATCCTCATGCAGATCGATGTGAAGAAGTTCATCAAGTTGCCAAAGCCACTGAAGAACACAGAGAGAGGAAATCAAGCAAAATACTACGATTTTTATCGATCTCCGGGACACACCACGCAGAATGCAAAATGCTACAGTGGCAGATTAAGGAGCTTATTCGGAGGGTTCATCTCACTGGGTTCATCAGGAACCCTGGGCAGAGTTTTAGTACCACGGGCGGAGAAGAGTCAGATCCGTCCCAACCACAGAATCGGGTCACGGTTGAAGTGGTCAACATGATAACAATCCGACTGCCCAAGACCCACCAAAGAGATCACAAGGAGAGGCAAGATAGGTGTAGGAAGCAGAGAGTGGAGTAAAATGTCATTAGCTTTGGTGATAGTGACATGGCTCAAGTAATTTTCCCACATACTAACCCCCTTGTTGTATATGCACTCATTTCAAACGGTACCATTGACTTCGAGTTGAAACAAGTTTTCGTCAATAATAAAAGTTACAAGGATTTACTTTACCTCAATACATTTTTTTAAGTTGGTCTCAAAAATAATCAACTAAAACCTGCCGAAGAGCCACTGCATGGCCTAGACAATGAACCTATGGCTGCCGAATGAACAATATAATTGGAGGTCTCCCTTAGCACGTACCCCAGAACAGCGAGTCACAAACTCACCTTCTTGGTTGTTAACCTACCCTTCGTATACAACGTTATCCTAGGCCTACTGTGCTTAGCAGCATTCAGAGCCGTCACCTTAATACCACACTTAAAAATAAAATTTTCAACAGCATGTGGTATTGATAAAATGTTAGGTCACCAAATGACTGGACGGACCTGCTACATGTCGCAGGTAGCCCTAAGAGGCAGCAGAACGCCTAAAAGAGAGTTGGACCATCGAGACGAAGCAATCTTGTAGCAAACACAGTCTGACAAAACCACTGACCTCGTACCACTGAATCCGAACGACCCAGAGAGGTGTGTACAGATAGGGGGCACGCTCGCTACACCCCTGCGTGATGAGCTGATAGCATTTTTGAGGTAGAATGCGGATATCTTCTTATG
>JAOVVI020012803.1:1483-12094 GCA_028571085.2 Nepenthes alata | reverse complement strand
CAGCAGCCCTATATAGAGTACCAGAGTCGCCATGTGGGTGACCGCCCAGCCACCCTACTGCCAGTAGGGTGGCAGGACTACGTCCCTAGGCCTGCCATGGCAGACGCACGCCGGCGTGCCAGGATGGCAGGCCTGTCACTTTGGAAGTTGAAACCGTCTGAATCACCAATTAGAGTAGGTCAACTGTCCACCTGCAATACGCCGCTGCAACAGGCCTACGTGAGTGAGAAAGTCAACGCCTAGGCTCCAGTGTCCTCGTCCATATCATCCTCTCGGACATGATGCCTTTGAGTAGTCGTCGTCCAATTCAGCCTCTTGGACAATATGCCACTGATAGTCCTCGTCCAATTATTCCAGTAACCCCGAGGACGGACATTCCAGGATTTCTCCAAAACGTCCGCGTCCATTTGTCTCCACAAGTACGCGGACACAAACTCCACAAGAGAGTGACCCCAACTCTATCTTCACTATAATTTTACAGCAGGTTTACTATAGCTGATTTTATTATTCATTGTTGATAACAAATTTCTTACTTGTCTCAATCAAGGAATTACATATCGCTAACAGGATCTATCATGACTTAAAAAATGTAGATATTGCATGATATATTGCACAATATAGAAATATTCCAGTAATAATAGCGAAAATGATCTGAATGATAACTTACAATCAACAGAGTGATCATCATCAAAACTACATAAAATTTGTCCAAGATTCTAGTTACGTTTAGGGAAATATTTGACGCTGTTTACTGAAATATTAATATAGTTAGGGATATCTATGCAGATATGATAATATTTAGCAAAGAATTGCTATAATTTTATATTTGACTGGAAAATGTACATCAATGTAAACTGCAAAAACCAGTATCTTCTTTGTGCCATTATAAATGAACTTTCTGGTCCTAATACACAAGGTTCACATATAAAGAGGTCCAAAGATGGTTACATATTATTACCTTTGTATTGCAAAAATGACATTACCTTTGTATTGCATATTCTTACCTTTGTATTGCAAAGATGATATTACCATAATTTAAACCCATGATTTCTAGATCACAATAACACAACCCTATGTCTTCTTTCCAGTGGTATACTATTTAGACCTTTTTATCTTTAGCATTGATATGATATTTTGACTTTGGTGTAGAAATCAAAAGAATTTGGGAAAGTGTAAATGTTCTAAGAATGGGGCAAAGAATGAGATAAGTGAGGAGAAGTTTGATGCGTATAAAGACTTGTATAGTGACTTAACACGACCGGACGGAGATGTCTTTAGACAAAATAAAGTGAGAGAAATGAGGACAAAGCTTTGACTCAAGTAAAGCATATCAAGGATGGTGGGAAGTGGGTACTTATTGCTATAGAAGATACCAAAAAAGAGATGTATGAGTTACTTCTACAATTTTTTTTAATGGAAGTAGGAAAACTACCACAAGGCTAGGGGCCTTAGTCACTTTGCAATCAATCTAAATTACTATTATTCTTGGTGTATTGAAAGAGAGAAAGTTAAATAGGCATTGAAGATGATGAAAATTCATACAGCAATTGGACCATCTGGAATCCAAGTGGATGCTTGGAAATATATAAGATAGGACGTGGTCAACTAGATCTTTTAACAAAATCCCAAATAGCAATAAGATATTGCAGGAAGGGGAAAGAGTATGCTAGCAACCACTTATAAGAGCAAAGAGGATATAAAAAGTTGTGCCAACTATAGAGATACTAAGTTGACAAGTTGTATGACAAAGCTATGAGCAAGGGGCTCGAAAGGAAGCTAAGACAAGACACAACAATATCAAAAGATCAATTTGGATTTATATTAGGTAGGTCTACCTTGGAAGCTCCATTTGTTAATGCATTTGACGAAGCAATTTAAGAAAACATAGGACTTCATAAAGTGTTTACTGATTGTGAAAAGGCATAAATATAATTCTTAGATAGAAATATTATGGAGAATTTGGAGAAGAGGAGTTCCAAAACCAAGACATAAAATATGCACTTAAGACACAATGAATTGCATTAGGACACATGCATGAGAAACCATGACTTTTTCAATCACGAGGTCTTGCACCAAGGGTCTGCTATAAGTGTAAATCATTTGTCTAATCCACAGGTATGTTCAAGATAATGTACATTAGTGCATGCTTTTTGTTAAAGCCAAAGTTTCAGTGGATGAGACAAAAGATGGTGTTAATGCTAAGTTGGAGGTTTGGAGGTTGATTTTGGGAAGCAAAAGATTCTAGAAGTAGCATTACCGAGGCTGAATACTTAAAATACAAGTTTAGTTGTAACAGAATAAGATGATTGGGAGATGAGGATAGGGGCAAAAGGCCTACCAAATAGAGATTATTTTAAATATCTTAGGTTAATAGTTCAAAAAGATAATACGATCGGTATTGTAGAATTAAGATATGTTTGATAAAATAGAGAAGGCTACAAGGATCTTCTATGATAGGAAAATATCACTCAAACTAATATGAAAGTATTATATGGTGGCTATTATGCCATTCATGCCATCTGGAGCAGAGTGATGAGTGATAAGCACCAACATGCTCATAAAATGGTTGTGGCGGCGAGATGAAGATTTTGATATGAATGTTTGGTCATAGTAGGAGAGATTTAATAAGGCAATACACTGAAGAAAGGACTGACACTAATAGAAGAGAATAATACGAGAGACACATTGAAATGGTTTAAGCATGTTAAATGAAGAACATGTAATGTGACTATTGGAGACGGGAGTTAGAAAGAAGCTCATTCTAGAGAAAGTACTGGAAGATCAATAATTGATAAAGAAATTATTGGGCATGATCTTACATATTTGAAGCAATCACAGGATACAGCCTATAGGAAAACTGAATGGAGGCAATGAATCCTTATCATCGATCCCATTTAGAGAGAAAAGGCTTAATTCAGCTTTGGCAAGGTTTGTTTGATGTGATATTTGCTTGTTCAGATATGAAACAATAAACATCTGGACAAATATACACACTGCTTATGAGTTGGCCTACAAGATGAACTTTTTGGCAGGAAATTATAAGCATTACATGTGGAGTTTTGCTATCAATGCTGACGAATCCATGTCCTTCAATCAAATATAAGAGAAGTGGATAATAATTCCCCAACAACTTTTGAAGCATAACAAACATGTATTCTATTGATTTTCCATAGGTAAAATCCAAGAAATGAAGGTTATTGAGGATTCGAGCTCATTCACAGAAAATGAGAAAAGCAACTGCAACTTTCATTTACTCAAAATTTTACAAGCCTGCAAGCTAAACTAATTTTTTTTATTGGAGCACATTTTTTATGCATGAAGCAACAGCATAATAACACATCTGCTGAACCAAAGAGTCAAGCTGTACAGCCTCAGTAAATATGGCAGGCAAGTAGTAGAAAATTCGAGTGATTGTTTCTATATGCTTATTCTGATACAAAATATTAAAATGAAAATCCATATTTGTTACAGAGAGATTATTTAATGTTGTATATCCAGTTTGCATCACATTCATGTTACAGACGGCTCAAACAGTCATCCTACAGTGTGATTCTGGTGATGACGATGAATCAAGCTGTTGTCCTTCCGCTGTGAATCTGTAACTCATGGTGAATCAAGTGGTCGTCCTGCACTGTGATTCTAGTGCAGAAGTCCTGATGCTGAACTATCTCTACATCAAAAATTGTGCTGATATGATACGTTATTACTAGAATTGCAACAGTACTGTCATACTACTATGTTGCTGAATCATGATTATGCATGAAAAATATTAGTGTCGGTATCATTATCAATATCGGTTTTGTTCATATTGGTGTCGAAAATATCAGACAATATGCATCTGTAACAGATATATTGGATAAGAAAAAAAATCTGAAAATCGTATACTAACAGAGCCATATTGGCTGATATAAAAACATATCGCGATATTATCATGATGCATTGAAGCTTGATCAATATTTTGTGCCTGTTTCCTTTCTTTTCATCATCACCGAGTTGAGAATATTGAGTTATCACAGCCAATTCAATAGATTCATAATCATCAATCAATCAACATGGTGCATTGCCTCAGAGAAAAACAGGTTCGATATTCAGCATATTCAGCTTCTGCGAATCAGAAACTCAAATCATACAAATCAACGGAAGCACCTCATCTTCATCACATTTCCGCACATAGTTCAAGTACAACAAGTGATCAGATTTCTCAGGTAACATCTATGATTCAAAAGCAGTATCAACAATTAGTAGCATTACTCCAATCTCAGATTCTACAACCAAACCAAGTAAAAACCACTATCACAGATCTGCATTCTTCTCATTCTTCCAATGACTGGTATAGCCTGTTCTTTACTCACATCTGTTAAAAATTCATCAAATCTAACTGATAAGCCATGGATTTTGGACAAATGAGCAACCAGTCATATGGTTTGCTGAACATATCTCCATACTTCTTATACAATCAAGGTTGGACAAACAGTAAGATTACCTAATGGGTATCTTGCTAAGGAAACTCAGATTATAGCAATCCAAATAAAACAATCACATTGCACAATGTCTTTTGCATTCCTTCTTTCACAATGTCTTGTGCAAGTTATCTCAAGACTTACACCGTTGTTTCATTTCCTTCCTGATGAATATTATTTATGATATATCATCATGGAAGTTGCTGGAAAGAGGAAATTTGACAAATGGACTATATCATTTCACACCTATTATGCCTCATGTATCTCTTTGTACATCTGTAGATCAATGTTCTTCTGAAACATTTCAGGATAAACACACAAACAACTCTCAAATTCTATGGCATTGTAGATTGGGACATCCATCCATATATAGACTATCTTTGATAATTCCTGGTTTACCAGGCCAAAGCAGATTTCTCTCATTCAAGATAATGTCTATGGCATATGTCCCATCATGGCAAATTTACAAAAAATACCAATCTCTAATAGTGAACACATATCTGCTCCCCTTTACATCTTGTTCATAAGGATATTTGCAGACCTTCTCCCATTACTGCTTATGATGGATCCCAGTATTTTCTTATCCATTATGGATGATTGCCCAAGATGCCTGTGGATCTACTTAATGCAACACAAGGGTAAGATTAGAAAACATATCCAACATTTCTATGCCTTGATTGAAGCTCAGTTTTTCCAAAGATTAAAATTATAAGGTCAGATAATGGAGCAGAATTCATTATGACATATTACTTCAGATCAAAAGGAATCATACATCAAGCATATGGTGTAGAGACACCACAACAAAGTGGTGTAGCGAAGAGAAAACACCGACATATTCTAAATGTTTCAAGAGGCACTGAAAATCCAATCTGGATCACCCATGAAGTTTTGGAATGATTGTGTAATTACAGCAACCTGCCTCACGAACAGAATTACCACTCCAAAGTTACAAAACCACTCACCATTCCATCTCCACTTCAAAACCAAACCAAACCAAACAAGCCTCAAAATTTTTGGCTACTTATGTTTCGCTTTCAGCCTGAAACAAAATTGTAATAAGTTCGATTCATGGGCAAGAAAGCACATCTTGTTAGGTTACTCATTTGGGTTTAAAGGATATCAGCTACTTAATCTGAAAATTCACTCAGTTTTCATCTCAAAAGATGTAATCTTCCATGATTTGATTTTTCTTTACAAGTCATGTCCATCCAACATAGTAGATATTAAACAAGATGAACATGTTCTTTTTCCACATAATTCAAATAGCATCACCACTCCTATAGTCCGCAATTCCATCTCCATAAATCCAGCAGCATCACCAATTCTTAATGATCCTGATCATCTTCATACTACTAATCCCACTGGACAAGTTTCCACTGATTCCATTGAGATTTCTGTTGCTAATAGTGATCCGGTCATACAAATTAAGGACACAGAACCAGCAGATACACATTATGTGACACACCCCTTGAGGAAATTAACCAGGATCCAGAAAAAAAAAACCAAAAAACCTGAGTTGTATCAAGATGTTTACTGTCAACAAGCCTCTGTATGCTCTAGTTCTCATTCTAGTTCTTCCACTGCTCATTCCCATTTATCCACTGCCCATCCTTTGTCTCATTACAATTCATACCAAAAATTATCACCACAACTCAAGGCTTTTGATGCTTCCGTACTTGCACAATCTGAACCAAGCACTTATCAACAAACTGTACAATCTTGAGATTTGTGTAAAGCTATGGAAGCTGTGATAAATGCTTTAGAAACTAATAGTACCTGGGATATAACAAATTCACCCAAAGGAAAGAAGGCAATTGGATCAAAATTGGTGTATAAAATAAAATGGAAAGCAGATGGTACCATTACAAGGCACATTTAGTAGCCAAAGATTATACACAACATGAATGGATTGCTAACAATGAAACATTTTCACCTATTGCAAAACTTGTGACAGTTAAGACATTGTTAGCCATTCCAGCCATTAAAGGATGGGATCTTTATCAACTTGATGTCAACAATGCTTTTATTCATGGAGATTCAAATGAAAAGGCATAGATGAAACAACCTCCTGGTTACCCTATTTCATCCCATCAAACATTTGCATGCTCAAGAAGAATCTTTATGGCCTAAAAGCAAGCTTTAAGGCAATGGAATGTGAAATTCTCTTCCTTTTTCATCGATTATGCTTTTAAACAGTCCAAGGCTCACTATAGCCTATGTACTAAGCACATTAGTTCTCTTTTATGGCATTATTTATCTATATGTTGTTGACATTAGTATTGGATCAAATGATCCAAAGCTAGTTATGGATTTCAAGAATTCTCTGGACAAAAAGATCAAATTCAAGGATCTTGGGCAATCCATTTCTTGGCCTAAGATAGCCCAAAATCCCACAATTTATCCATCATTATCAATGGAAATACATCCTGGATTGTATGACTGATGCAGGTATGCTTGGATAGAAGCCGGCTTGTGTTTCTATGGACCAAAACTTCAAGCTATCCAAGGATGAGCGTGACTGTTATCAGATTGGAAGGTTACTATACTTAAATATCAGTAGACTAGGCATTACCTATCCAGTTACTTTGTTTTGCCGATTCACAGAAAATCCTCAAGTTCCATATATGCAGGCCGTATATAAAGTGCTTAGATATCTTAAAGGGTATCCTGGGCATTGGCAAGGCATTTTTTATTCAGCAGCATCTTCATTACAACTCATAGCATATTGTGATTCAGATAGATGCCTGGACACTAGAAGACCAAGAACAGAATGTCATATATTTCTTGGAGAATATCTTATAACATGGAAATCAAAGAAACAAAGCAAAGTTTCCCCAAGTTCTGCTGAGACTGAATATAGATCTATGGTTACTTGTAGTAAATTAACTTAGCTAAAGTTTTTGCTTGCAGAAGTTCTTGTCTCATCCTCAACCTGCTCAATTACATTGTGATAATCAAGCTGCTCTATACATTGCAGCTAATCTGGTTTTTCGTGAGAAAACTAAACATTTAGCTGAATTGCCACTTAATTCAAGAAAATATACAAGGAGTTATCTCTACAACCTACATCTCTTCCAAGTCATCCGTTCGCACATATCTAACAAAGTCCATGCCATCCAGCTCAAATTACAAATCATTCAAGATGGGAGTAAAGGAAATTTACTCTCCATCCTGAGGAGGATAATAAATGTTACATACAGTGTTTATCATATTTATATCACAGACAGCTCAAGTGGCCGTCTAGCTCCGCGATTCTGGTGCTCACATTGAATCAAGCAGTCATCCTGCGTTGTGATTGTGGTGCTAAAGCCCTGATGATGAACTATATCTACATCAACTTTTTTGCTGATATAATGTGTTATTAAAATCATTGTTACACTACTATCATACTACTATGATGTTGAATCATGCTACTGGGATGATGTATTGAAGCTTGATCAGTACACCAATTCCAATATTATCACAGAATTATCAATTGATGCTGTCATTGAAGCAAAGCTACTGGTGCATCGGATTGTCTGTAATTGTTTCTTCAATTGTTCAACACAACTTATGGTTGTCATTGATAATATGTTAGACTAGTTTGTGGACCACAATCATCCAGATTATGGTAGATAGGGATGAATTATGTATTGTTACAAACACTTCAGAACATCATAAAAACAGCATGCTTGAGAGAGCTTTTATTTTGTGCTTGTTATCTTTCTTTTCTTCGTCAAAGATTCGAGAATATTGAGAATTCTAAACCAACAGAGATTGCTATCAACAATGCTCTCTTCAATCCCCATCACTGCAATGATGAACAAAATAGCACTGACATGATACAGTCACAGTAAAAGGAGGTCTACCTCCACCACTTGAATGCATGAACCTTTGGCAATCTGGAAACTGCACCTCATAAATGAGATGGAACCGCTGTTGTATTTAGGATGTTTAATGTCACATTATTTGGGAAAAATGGTGCATCAGCTTTAGATGAAGAGAGAATGGCTATCCAAGTAGCAGCAGAGCTACAGATTCTAGCCTGAAAACTTATCTCCACAAAAAAAACCAAAAGGTTATCCTGAAACTCAGAATCATATGCCATGGCTGCCGGGTCAAATGCCACCAGAATATCCCAGCTCCTTTCATTTCAAGCAAGATCCAAACTCTTATACAAATGAGCCATGGCAATAGCAATTATAGAAAATGTACAAGAAGTGCTTAAATATTTTCAAGCTATTCAATTTGAAAAGAAGAAGGAAAAGTGTACGTATACATAGGATAGCAGAACTCACCCATTTTATTAATAACAGGCTTCATGCCACAATGTGGATCCTACAATAAATCAATACCCGTGTGGTAAATGTGCAACGAAGGCTGAAAGCCAAACAATATGGAGAAGATAATCAAGCACTAATTTAAGTGAAAAATGAACCAATAAATACTCACACCAAATAGTATGATTGCATCTGGGGATGTGCAACCCGAAACAGAAGCCGAGTAATCTTTGATATCAATCACAAACTTATCTATCTTGGGTTCCTACCATTATGGGACGTGTTCAACTTCTTTTCCATGAAACCTTCCATACAGTATCATAACAAAACAATGGTTATGAAGTTTACATGAATACCTCCGTGTTCAATAGTGGAATAGTGTCAGCTTTTAGCCCTGGTACATATCCAACAGTCAATAAGATTCCAGGTATATGCCGCTCTTCAATATCATACTCAGGATCAAAACGTTCAAACTTAACCTGTCCAGTTAATCACCAGAAAATTAATCAACACATCACAAGAATTTTAGCACAAAAACTTCCAAGATCACAAATTTCGAAGACTTTCCAGAAGTCTCCATAACAAACAGCAGAATTGCGGAAAATTGGTGAATTTATAGATTCAATGCATCTCAGGAAATGAATTGCAAAATCCATGAACGAAAACAAAACTACCTCTCGAAATTCATTATTTATTGTGTCTCTCCCGATGATTCCACTTGGTTCACAAGTAATTATCGGAATCCCCCGGCCTAATTTCTCAGTAATCTGCATCAGTAGAATACAATTAAGGTCCACAGTTTCACACCTATCATAAGGTCCAGAATTAAACACACACACACAGAAACAAGAGTAAGCATACGAGTCGATGAGCATTTTCTAAGCTATAAAAAGTGCGCTCTACACAGAGAATTGCGAAATGAGGTCGAATAGGCTCGGAGAGAACTTTCTCCACGATCGCTGCCACAGCATCCTACGATCACATTCCCACAAAAGCAAATCGTAATTCATAACCAGGGAGAAATACAATGAACCAGAGAGAGAGAATGAGAGAGAATTACATCGAGCGCGGGGTTGAGAGAGAGAGCGGACGAGAGCTTGGGGCGGGAAAGGATCCGGCCGCATATGTCGTTCCAGGTACGGCTAACGCAGGCGGCGTATGCGAACGATTGGGCTGGCAGTTTCGAGAGGATATGCTGGAGAATGTCCTCTCCTACCACTGCTACGCCGCACCCGGCGGAGGTCACGGCGGATGGCGATGCGTCAGGTTGAAACATCGTCTTCCTAGACATACTCACCCCGCCGTCCACTCAGGAAAGTAAATATCCCATTAGAACGGGGTCGGAGCCACTGTGTGACGTTTATGCTATTTGATTTGAATTAATAGAAAATTATGATCATTTAGATGATCTTAATTAATTATTAAATAAAATATTTTTTATTGTTTAAGTTAAACAAAAGTAAATTAATTATATTTTTTTTTTTAATTTTTTTAAAAAAATTATATAATGTACTTTTTAAAACTTAAAAATTAATATTTAGTAAAAAGTGTTATATAAATATACATATATTTATAAATTATTATTTATATTTAAAAATTGAGATTTTATAAAATAATATTATATTAATTTTTATTTGTTAAAAAATTTATAATTTAAATTATACTACTTGATACGTTCTGAATTCAAATTGCTGTCGGATTAAGGTGTCGCTAGGTCTTCAAATTGAATTGAAGTGAGTCTGCTCTTAGGTTACCGACGGATTAAGGTGCTACACAGTTTTTAAGTCAAACTGAAATGGGTCCAATCTTCGTATTCCTCGATCTAGATCTTATATACTACAACTCAAAAACGAGAGGTCATAGGATTGACGAGACTCACTATATACTCAAAC
>JAOVVI020012801.1:0-12095 GCA_028571085.2 Nepenthes alata | reverse complement strand
CGACAACCCACAACCCGACATCGATAAGTAATACATACGGTCACGGAATATGCCAATTAGACAAAAGTCTCTAACACATACCAATACCCAAAAGATATAATAAACTATCAACTCAATAGTAAATACAGGATATGGCTGAATTAAACTTTGTCGGCCTCTAAATAATATAAATACCTACTCAAACTTAAAATTTCTACAATAAAAAGTATCGAAACAAATTATCTAAATATCCAACATAAAAAAAAAACTATAATTAATATTTGTTTTACATAACTGACCCAAATAACAAACTACGGAATTCTAAATATATATAATTCCATACATAATATAAAATTCAACAATTCTTAATATTACAATTATAAATTTAAACATAAGTCTTCTCGGTCATTAATCCATGTTTTATAAATATCCGTGGCCTACTAATTTAAAAAAATTAAAAAATATCACAAATTATGAGCCTAATATTCAATAAATAAATATATATGATACAAATATACGTTAATAAAATATATAGAATGATGAAAAATCACAGAACATATGTAAAATCTGACATGACAATCTTTCCATTAAACAAATTATTTATTTGTTTATATAATATCAACATAGTTATTTATCTATACAAAATGTGAAATATTTATTTTTATATAATATCAACTAACAGCCCTAACACTCAAAATTATTGTCTTTATAACAATAATAATTGCTAATTAATAGTTAATTTTATTTGCCAATCTCTAAATTCCCAACAAATTAAGGCATCTTAGCTATGGTTAATGTGCTAGTGTTAGCATTAAGAAATTCTTACCTAATATTCCAAAATGTTGGCTAAGCATAGTTAATAATTCATGTCACATTCTAACAATAGTCTCATGAATGAATTAAATTAATCTTAATTTTGTAGTGATTGTTAAACTCTTAATGGGCAAACATTGAAGACATAAGAATAGAATAATTGACTCTTAATTCATGTACATTTTTATATAATGCAGGTTCAAGTTTTACTCATTTTCTTACTGATTATTAGCTTTATTAATAAAAAAAAACTATATATTTTTGTAGAGTGGTTGTCCCATGAACCAATTATGTCTAAATCTTCTTATCAAATAATTAATTTATTTAAAAGTTATGAAAATTTAGATTAATTTTATAGTCTTATTTTTATCATTTGGATGTCCTTTCAATTTACATAATACTTTATCAATCCCTAAAAATGCAACTTCTAAAAATGAGAATAAAAAACCTTAAATCATAATCTTACTTGGATCATGAGTTAGAACATCTCTCCAGGATGTATAAATATGTATAAAATTTACTCGTATATGTTAAAAATTATCTAAATTTAAATCATAACAATTTTATACATAAAAATTATATATCTTATAAATTGTATATGTTATAGTAAATATTAAATTTATAAGTATTAAACTAGTTATGTTACTCTTAACAACTGTAATAATCCTGGTTAAGGTCATGAAAGTCGTTCAATAGGAAGTCAATAATGTTTGTCTTTTAAGGTTTGCCTCGTAGGGGCTATATTTTTTCACAAAGATTAAGTCTTTTTGTCTTGGTTTATTTGGAAATATAGTTATAAAATGATAAATATTTTTCAATGAATATGCCTTTTTATAAAATGTGTTCCATATTTTTCTCATAAAAAATATTTTCAAATAAAATAATATTTTATTGTAATAAGTATTTGGCATCTGTCCTGTATAAAAAAATATAGATCATCGCATAAATTGAATGCTGATAGTAGATGTTTGAGAGCATTAGCAGTGATGATATTTCATGATTGATAAAATATTTATATTTTTTAGTCGAATGTATTTGATGTGATAATTTTTCCATTATTAATAGGGTCATGATGTGGTTATGTTTCATGGGCGAGAAAAATTTACATTCATTATGTAATTAATTTTTGTTGTACTAATTTTTATTTAACAATGCGGCTAAGGCCGCTAGGAGAGGCATTAGAAACTAGCGGGTTGTTGTCAGAAAATGCATTCGACGATCAATGGGGCTTCTTACGGCATCCTTGGCTAGATAAATGATGGGAGGGTAGGCGATATAAATGACCAGTAACTAATGGAGATGGTCAAGCCATCGGACGGCGATAGGTTTGGGTCAAGATGTTTTGGCGGGCAAACGACAACGATGACAAGAGGTGCCATCGACTATTTACCTGTGACGAGCTTGAGGATGTCGACAACCTTAGCGATGATAGCAATCAATGGCATCGTCGACTAATGTAAAAGATCAAGGCAACATCAATTGATGATTGACGGCTGGCTGGGCATCATGAACTGACAATAGTATCATATTCGACTAAACACTTCTATTAATAAGCGTTGGTAGTTAATAATAAATAGCAGATAAGTTTAAAAAATAACTTTTAAATTCAATTTTAGATTCAAGTTTTACATTAATCTGAAAAATAATTTTTCATTTTATTATTTTTTTTAACATAAAAAATATCAAAAAATGTGAAAAATATTTTTATACCTACACCAAACATACGATTCAGGGATATAAAGAGTTCCACCACATGGTTTTTGATTCGGCATAATTACACGCATTAGGGGGGGGGGGATAAAGAATTAAGGGAGATAGTGCTTAGACTAATCTAATGGCCAATTTTATAATAAAGATTCCATAATAAAAAAATTTAAAAAATAATTACCATCCTAACTAACATACATATTTTTATATTTTTAATATTATATTTTTATATTAATAATTATTCAATGACCCATTTTGATATTATTTTAAATTTTTCAGATAATTTTTATCATTGTCATTTACATTAAGGCATAAAGTATTAAATTGGTCAAAAAATATAAAAATATGATACAAACATTAAATTTATTTATTTTTATTATAAATTGAGTTTATACTATAGATAAGAAAAAAAAAAAAGAAGGCTTTTTGTTCGAGGAGGTGCACAAGGGGCAATTTCGAAAATAAAGCTAAAAGTGTATGCAAAGTAATACCCTTACTATCTGAATAATGAGTCAGTCAAAACGTTCCACGCTCCCAAAATTAACGTGGCGTACAATCGAAGCCAGGAACCAAAAGGTTGGGCAATGCTCTACACCTGGGACTACGGTCCCGCCTAAGCTCGAGCGCGTGGAACAGTGCGAGCGAGTAAATACCGGTGTGACCATTTAAGAGGCGGCTGTGTTGTGAGAGATTGATTGCGGTACTGTCCAAGTAGAGAGGGAGAGAGAAAGAGAGAGAGAGAGAGGGTGTGAGGGAGAGAGTAAAGCCGCGTGTTTGGGTCCATTGCCCGTTGAGATAAAGATGTCAATTGGGGAAGAAGACAAAAAACTAATGTGGAGTTCTCTAATGGTGCTGCTGGTGAGTTGTGAGGATTGTGAGTTCTTTCTATTTTTTTATTCTGATATTGGGGTTTCTTTTTGCTTTTTGTGATTAATTTTATCTTGCCATTTTTAAATCAGTCTTCTCCTCTTTTTTAATGCCTCATCAAGCCCAATAACAGAGGGAGAAAGTGGGGAGAGCTTATAGAAAGAAAGAGGGAGGATCGAGAAAGAGAGACAGGAAAAGAGTTTTTGGGAGGTTTCAATGGAGTAGACATGCCCCAGTTCATTCCAACACCACCTTTGTTCATAATATCTTCTCTATTACTTACCAGATCCCAAAGGTCTCTCTTTCTCTCTCCTTCTTATCCTGCCTATTATTTTGTCTTTTGTTTTCCATTTCCTTCACTTGCTTTCCTTTCTTTTGGGTTTTGGGTTCTTTTCCTTTCAGGCTTTTTGTTTCCTCCTTCCCCTCCTTTGTTTCTTTTTCCATTTCTTATCTATGCTTATATAACCATCGATTGGTGGTACTTTCCCTTATTAACCGTCTATGCTAAAGGTTGATTGAATGCATGTGGCTTGGTTTTTCGTTGTTTTGTCAAATGCATGTTGAGTCTTGAGATCCTGTTGGTCCTTATCATTGCTGATAGACGAAGGGGAGGAGTTTTCTTGGTAAAATTTTGTCGCTATTCTTGGGGTTTTCCCTTGTTTCCTCCCTTTGGAGTTCATTTTGGGATGATGGCGATGTTTTTGGGGTGTTTTGGTTTCTGGAATTTTTTCATCCGCTGGATTTTTTTCATCTTAACATTTCTATATAAGGTGTGGATTCTTTTTACTGCAGATTTTTTTGGGTCTCTTTCTCTTGTTACTAAACAGTTCCTATCAAACTGCCCTGCCTTTTCCATAGTGTAGTGCTGGTTTGAGCTAGAGTTTTGGTTTTGGCTTGATCAGCTCCTTTTGAAAAGTCATGGGCAGTTGAGCTTGTCTCAGAAGATGATTGAGTGGAAGTTACTCTTATAGTAATAATATTGTTAGATTCATTTTGGGCTTGTGTTGTTGGTTGTGCTTTTCTTCTTCCTGTAGCTTAGATTTTCTTTTTCTCTCCCTTCTCCTAATATCTTCCAACCAAATAGAAGCTGGGCAAAGAAACTATGTATTGAGTTATGTGTTAATGTTGGATTACAATCTCCTTTGTTGCGTTAATTTCACATGGCTGTTTTCATTGTAGAAGTGACATGTAGAAAAATCGTCTCCATGAATGAAGATACCATTCATTGTATTTGTCGCTCATACCATACATGTAACATAATTTGTTGTCATGAAAATGACACTACTGAATATTTCTCTCGGGTGACATGCCTTTTAAATTTTGATTTTTTCCTATGATCCAGAATTATGGATTTTGATTGCATAGCTTTTTAAGCAGGTAAAACTTTGATAGTGGTTACATATTTGAGAGGGGAGCTATTGAAATCCTATTATACTCTAATGGTCATGACATTTGAATATCTTGTTATAATCCTAGCCATCCAATTTGGTAGAATGAAATCCTCACTATTGGAAGTATGAGGGAGGATCAAAAGAGGAGGACCCTAACATGACTCATTTGAGAGCCATTTTTTATTACACGGACTGTTTGCTTGGTTTCAAGCTTAAAATTCTAGATGGGGGGTGTGTGCATTATACTGGGCTAGTTTTCAATTTGTGGTGCTACATTTACCTGGGATTGATTCATGAATGGAAGTTTTTGGGTAAAACTTGAGTTTCTCTGATTAATTTTCTGAATCCAATGTAGGATGAATTGCACTAATAAAAAAAAAAAACTTTACTTTGTTTCCATTTATACTTTGAATTATTGTGTTTTTATGAATGTGTTAAGATGGATAAAGTAAGGCTATGGCAATTGCCTTGTGAACCATTTGTAAGAGCTGTAATTTCTTGTGAACAGATGTATTCCTATATTATTGATACCATCAAACTCAGGGTTAAACCTTTATAGATATTGTTCGTTTGACATTGCCATCTGTAGGCCTTTATTGATGTTATTCGTTTGGGAGTTAGTTCTATGGAGTGCATTAATCCTCGGGCTATGTTTAATTTGATTGAGATGCCATTTACCATTGGTTGCACAGATGAATTAAAATATTAATGGTACATCATTGGATTTATTTCCAATCCAATGCTTCGGGTAAAAAAAGAAAAAAACTTGTTTATTTTCCCTGTTGATTAGTTGACTACATGCATCTGATTCCACCAACAATTACAACCTTGGGACTCTAAATGCGAGTTTGCCTTGTTGCTAATGTTTTCCATCATCAATTGAATATTCCTATATGGAATAAAAAAAAAGGATCATATGTTATGGATGAAAATATTGGTTGATATGATACATATTTGCTGACATGTTTCGATATTAGAGACCTTCAATATCAATATTTTCTGATATTGTGATGATATCACAATGCATCTTCCTATTGGTTGATATTTGACCTGTATGTTGGCTCATGTGACACTGCCAGTTTATAATTTTTTAGAAATTTTTTTTCCATCCAATATTATCAGATGCTGATACATATTAGCCGATATGTTCGATATTGATATGACTGTAACTAATAATGATATGAATATTTTCATCCATGCAACCTGGTGAATGAGGCTTTCACACTATAGGGTTTCGTAGGGCTATATGTGCACAACCCTAATCCTACATTGTAGAGAGATTGTTTACATTGTTTGTGACCTTCGTGTTACCGTGTGGCTGGCTTATTGTTTCATCAAGGCCCAATCTTTCCTGTCTGCAGTGAGCTAGTGTATATAAACCTCTGACATTCTTAAGAGAACTGAATAACTGAACTTACGATACGTGGCTGGATTGTATTCTTGTCTGTGGTGCTTTCTACGAAGAATGATGAAACTTATATGTGGTAGCATCCATTTTACAGTCCTTTCATATGGGATTTTGCAGACAAGTTTTGTTGGCACAGTATGCTTTTGGGACACACCTATTGTGGATAGATGGTGCCCTTTCCCTCCATTTAGTTAGACGGGAAACATTTTCAGATAAATTTTGCAAATTTCAGAGAAATATTGAGAATTTCATTTGTCTAGTGGGAAAAGAAAAAAAATCGATCAAATTCCATTGAGTTTGACTTATAGTGACCATTTATCGATTAATTACTGTATACCAAATTATTGAACGACAGGAAAATATAACTTCCCATGGGAATAAATTATATCAAATGAAGGAAATTGTCTTGTTTTTCACTTGAAAAGTTAATTTCCCACCAACCATAATTAATGCCACTGCCATATCTGCGCTGCTATCATCAAGAAACCAATTCTACTCAAAAGCTGTTACGTGAAAGTCTATCAATGGTTTTATACTTTTTTATGCCCTCTCATGCGAATGCTTTTAGACTTGAAGTTGGGGTTTTCTGCAATCTAACTCCATACATTGTGCTAATAGATGATTTTTAAAATGGTGCCTTCCTTGAAATCTTACTCCTAATCACTTAGTTGAAAGTGCTCTATTAGAATACCAGAGAACCAACTTAATCCAAAGGTTTAAGTTGTTAGGGGGAGGTTTTTATAGTTGTTATTCTAACAAGAACTATGACCATTGCTATTTACTATGCCAACACCATCTCCTCTATCCTTGTTACAGCCACCGCATCACTGCCACTACTACTACTCCCTCTGCCACTGCAATTCTTCATCTAACTAAATTATGGGAAGTATTAAAAGGAAAAATGTTTTCTTTAAGCAAATAAAGACAAATTAGGAGAAATATCTCTATTTTGCTTGGAATACTGTCATGTTAGAATATTCTCCAACAAAAAATTCCAATTAGATCCTAATGCCTTGTGCACTAGTCTGCCTTATAGAAATCCAACAAAATGGACTTCGCCATCGACGATGAAATTTCTCACACCGGTCACAAAAAAATGCATATAAAAGAGTTGTCTGTAATATGGATTAGTAAGGATTTGAATGTTCCTTTATTTTTTCTCTTTCCTTTTTGTTGTCTCCAGCTGGTCTTGCAAAACATCACCAAAATATATATGGTTTGCAATTGAAATAGCTTACAATTGATGTATATCTTCTGTAATATGCATATCTGATGTTTCCTTTGCTTTGAATGTTTATTTGCTGAATAAGATTTATCTTTCAAGTCTGTTTCTTCTTTTTACAGCATGGTGGTATTGGAAATGACCTTTTAACAATGAAACAGTATGCGTGATCTTGTCATTGAGTTTTAAGAGAGCATTTAAACTGCGCTTCCAATTCTTCCCATCGACCAGGAGACTAAACCTGAGGAACAAACCCTTTGCAATGCATGTGAAGGTGGTCGACATCTATTTCTGACTGTTATGAGCCAAATGATGTGATTTTTTTTCATTCTTTACAATTAGGAAATACGGACAAAAATAATGTGGAGCACTCGTTTAAGGACTATCCTTTGTGTTAGTCATGCAGTTGAGCACTCGTTTAAGGACTATCCTTTGTGGTAGTCATGCAGTTTGGACTCTAGTGCTGCTGTAGCATCCAAAATTCTTTTTAATTATTTTCTTTTCCCAGGGGGACAATGTCCTTTTTCTTTCCCCTTTATTTTTTAAGGATATGTAATATTGTTGTTATCACAGGTCATTATAGTTTCCTATTATATTTTTTTGGTCCAATCTAGGGATTGTTTTTGCTTACTATGTTCTTTTTAGTCTTAAAGTTGAAATACATTCATTCATACATTTATGGCTCTCCGTCATCAACTTTGGCCTTTGATTTTATTACATGTCTTTTTGTAACCTCCATAATCATATGTAGATTGTTTTAATCAGACTGATGCATCTCATTTCCCAGTGTTTAATGAAAAGGTGAAAAGAAATGAGTCAAAAAGGAGCCCATTTATCTTATCAAGTGGTGTATATTTCTTATGCAGTTAAAACAGATTATACGTGACCTTGTGTTAAGGTAAGGGTACTGAGAAGTTGCATCAAAAATCAAGGAAGCAGTATACAGATCCAAACTTGCCACAGGAAGATTTTGATCTAAGTTCAATGTCCCAATTATATGCCAATTGCCCCTCTTATTGGAAGTCAAATGAACAGCGAATTTCTGAATCTTTGTCAAAGAGCTTGAGCTTAAATGTGGAATCTTCACCACAGTTCTGTCCCAAAGCAACACAGCTAGGGTTTCAACTACAAGACCACGATTCATCTTCAAGTATATCAACTACTCAATCAAACCATGATGCAACTGCTACTATTGGGACCAATTCTCAAGATCAATGCATTTCATCAGAATTCGGTATCATCTTCATGCTTGAAATATTTAATTTTCATTGTCGGGTCTGTTAAGTTTTGTGGTTCTAACATGGATGATGGATAATCAATGATGGGAATATGTTTGAATTTACCCTTGCGCATGAGGTGCAATTTTGGCAGAATAGACGATAAAACACTCTTTGGTGAAGTTTTACCCATCTGGAAATCAATAGAATTTGTAAAATGTTTTCTGGCATGAAATGCATTTATAAGAATTTAATATAACTATTGTTGGATTTTAGGTCAAGAGGTAAATTGTGGTAAGAGTGTTGAGCATCAGGCTAAGCCATTTCATCTGGATGATGCCTTTAATCCAGCTCAAATTGACTACAACCATACTATGGTAAACCTAATTGTCTGTTCTTTAATTTGGTCATTTGTCATGTCATTACTTTGTAGCAAGTCATGTTCTTTCTTTTTCCAGACTTGCATTCCTTACCCTTGTGCTGATCCTTACTTAAGTGGATTATTTGCTGCATATGGACCACCGCCTATGGTAAGTCTCTCTTAAAATGCCATTTAGTTCCATAGTTATGCTGATGCTTTCTGTCCATCCTTTACATTGCTATATTTTATTAAGTGTGACCCGAATACATTTTGTGCAATTGGCCTGTTTGATGACCCTATCCGAAAAAGTTCACTGTGTGACTTAATGTGAATTTTGGATGGAGACTAGTGGTGGTAGTGAGGGACCAAGTTGTATGGATATTTTTTAGGCGCACTACTTTTCTCTATATATATCTCGTCTGTTTTAGGGTTTGGTGTGAGATTCCAAAAACACATTTGAAGTCATCAAGCTCATGCAATCCTAGTTTTGAAAATAGTAACACCTCTCCTCACCTGCTTATGGTTTTTTCTATTCGGGTTTGCTTGTAAATTTGATGTTTTATTATGTGATTATTTATTATTTTACTGCTGCTCATCTCCGAATTCCTAACATATTTGATGTCCAAGTTGCATTTCGGTATGTACTCATAATGAGTTGCTTTTTGTACCTCTCTCCCTTAGTCGTCTATGTGAACTGTTACTTGTAGATCTAAGTCTCCATGGGAAAATTTATCATCTCTCCTCTCATTATGATTGGTTTCCTTGAAGAGTGTAACCCTTGAAGAGTTTGAGGTTCATGTTATTTTGGTGGGTTCAAGTTGCATGATTTTCAGCATTTTAATAGTGGCTGTTGCTTCTTTTTTAAGCTGTTGTAAGCTGTACTTCCAAATGTTATAATATGTATTTTTTGTAAAAGTATGTTTGGATCAAAAAATTATGAAGGAAAGGAAAGCTATAAGGGGAAAAAAAAACAAAAAGGAAAAGATGTTAAAAAAATACTTTCTTTATTTTGTTTGGATGCTATTGAAATTTATAATGGAAAGAAAATAAATTTTCAAGAAAAATATTTTCTTTGTTTGGTCACCAAGAACAACTGAAGAGGAAAAAACACGCCTTTAATGCTTTAAAAAGCTCATTTTGGTGATTATTTTTTCTGATTATTTAAATCATTTGTGAGGAAACAATGATTAGACCCACAAACATCTAAGGAAAGAGGCAATGAGGAGAGGAGGAGAGGGAGAATTGCCATTTCTGGAGTTGGAAAAAGGGGATGTAAATATGATTGGTATGTTTTCTAAAAGAAGGCACTACTTGGTATTTTTTTGTTTTTTTGCTTTCCACCAATTTTTTTGGATGAGAATCTTATCGCTGAAATTTCATTATTTCAATACATATTTTTCATTCTATTTTTTTTCCATAAAATTTTTCATGTAATCCAAATACAAAAAAGAAAAAAAAACATTTCCTCCAACTTTTATTTTCTTTCCTTGGTACTTTCTTTGGTCCAAACAAATCTTAATGGATTTTTTATTTCTTTAGAATAAAATAAGTGGGTTTCCCTTTATATGTAGTGCATGTATTTAAAATATTAGTATTGGACATACTGGCCAAAATTATTTTTGAATATCGGAACTTGACATGCAAATAGGGTTGATATATTGCAATCATTGATGCATATATTGGTTGATATAATACATATTGGCAGATATATATTAGTATCAGGGCCCTGATACTGATTTTTTTTAGTACCGTGATTAGCTGATAAGGCATTGTCTGCTTATGATTTTTAGAATTTGTTTTTATTTGATATATTTAGAACTGATACGATATGTCTGATAAAAATGTGACTGCAATTAATACCGATACCGATACAGATGTTTTCACCCATGATCAAGATGTATTGCTGACACGCTGACATCTCACGATATTGTCGCAATATTGGAAGGCTAACACTTATATATATCGGTTGATATTTTGAATGGATATTTCTTTCCATGCTATAGAGAAAAAATTATCATTCTCTTCAGCTTGACTACTTCGTTGAGTAAGCCCTTTTTTTCTGTAGAATTCATTGGTTAGATTGTTGACAAATGTGACTGCTCATAGAACTTCAGGATTGCTTCTGTGGGTGGGTTTCTCTGTTTTCTCTTATAATAAGGTTGTATGATGTATGGACAGATTCATCCCCAGATGATGGGGATGGTTGGGATGACAGCCGCTCGGGTCCCATTGCCTCTTGATAATTTAACTGAAAATGAACCCATCTACGTCAACGCCAAACAATATCATGGAATCCTTAGAAGAAGGCAGTCACGAGCAAAGCTGGAGGCTCAGAACAAGCTCATCAAAGTGAGGAAGGTATGCAATTTTCTGTGAATGACATCATCAGGCATTGGTTTGATGCCTACCTCCCTAGATCTTATGCCTTTTGGCTTCGTATGTTCTCGTGTGAGAAATTAAGGGTCCAAGGTGGGGGACCTGTTACGGTCCTCCCATTTTAGAGCCCTCCTGTAATCCCAATTATTAAGATTTTATCATTGTGGTTTAGACGACGAAGGTTATAGGATGGCTTCAATACGTTTTAATGTATTGTCATAATTCTAATATTTTGAGTTATTGTGATGAAATTCTAACCGCCGGGAGTACGAAAAATGATGAAAAATGGGAGGCTGTTGGTAAGACTTGCAACACTGAGCTTCTAGTAGTCTCTAAGGGGTGGTAGGGAAGGCTTTTGAGGTTTAAGGTTTTCTGATGAGGTGGTTATTAAGATTTGGTGTTGCAACTTCCAAGTGCTGAAGGAAGGGGGGTGGGTTGGGGACTATGTATGTCTCCAGATGTTGTTGATTGATGAGACATTCTATTCATTCATCTATGTATGTTATTGATTGATATGAGATTCTATCCATTCTTCTATTTTTTTTTTATGTGAGCCCGATAGTTGATAGATAGTTGCCACATTGCCCTTTCCAGAGGAGAGATGTTTGAGCATATTTAGATGACATGTCATATCTATCCATTAAATTGTAGCCATTATTGAGAAACCAAAAACATGGGGTTTGATGTGGTCCGGCTGTTTAGAAACACCCACGTCGCGAGAAAGCCCATGGCTGCACACGCTGCGAAGCACGGT